>PVIW01001527.1:167734-229148 GCA_004026585.1 Noctilio leporinus
TCTCTGGCCCCTGCTTCCCCTGTCTGCAGGCCTCTGCAACACGGAAGGGGAAACCTCTTCCAACACGTCTCTGGCCCCTGCTTCCCCTGTCTGCAGGCCTCTGCAACACGGAAGGGGAAACCTCTTCCAACACGTCTCTGGCCCCTGCTTCCCCTGTCTGCAGGCCTCTGCAACACGGAAGGGGAAACCTCTTCCAACACGTCTCTGGCCCCTGCTTCCCCTGTCTGCAGGCCTCTGCAACACGGAACGAGGGAAACCTCTCCCGACGCGTCTCTGGTGAGGGCTCTGTTAAGCTCTTTGGCCCATTTTTAAAACAGGTTGTTGGTTTCCTTGTTGTAGAGTTTTAAGAGTTCTTCGTATATTTTGGATATGTCCAAGCCCAGCTTGTCTTCTAACTTTCTTGATACTATCTTTTACGTGGAAGAACTTTTGGACTTTAATTAAACCTAACCTTTCTCAACTACTTTTTCATGGATTGAATCTTGGGTGCTGTATTTAAAAAGCACCTCCACTTCCAAGGTCATTTAGGCTTCCTCCTACATTCCGTCTGAGTGTTTTCCAGCTGCATGTTCACCTGGGTCTAGGACAGAGTTTTGAGTAATGTGTGTGGTGGTCGTAATGCTTCTCTAGATTCACTCTTCTTCGTGCGGGCGTCCAGCTGTTCCAGCTGTCGATGGAAGGCGCGTGTTCTGCTCCCTATTTAGAGAGGAGCTGACTACAGCACAGCGGTGCGGCCTGATCTGCTCCACTCTCCGGATGCACTGCTGCACCACTCCTCCAACGCGGCCCTTCTCCCTGAATAAACCCGGGGCGGCTGTTCTGGCTCTTGCCTCCACGTGAACTCCAGAATCACTCTGCTGGGAGCTGCCCGGTCGCACTGCACCCACAGATCCAACTGGGAAGATGGCACCTTGACAGTGCTGCCAGCTCTTCCTGCTCATGAGCGCAGAACAGCCATTTCTTTGATTCCTTGTTTTCACGCATCAGAATTCTATAGTTTTCCCATTTACACCTTGTACGTACTTTAATTTACACCCAACACTTCAGTATTTTGGGCCAATGTAAATGGTGTGTTAACTTCAAGTGGAACTTGTCTGTCGTTGGCAGGACAGCAGGTGACCTCTCTACACTGGTTGCCTTGATCCTGCAACCTTTCGGCAATTGCTTGTGAGCTCCAGGAGACTTTCTGTCTCTTACTTCAGATTTTTGAGTCTCTCAAGTCGTCTTTGAGTGACAACTCCACCCTTGCCTCTCCAGGCTGCACACCCATCAACACACTGGCCAGCTCTGCCCAGAGGGTGCTGTGAAGAACAGGGAAAAGGGACAGCCTTGCGGTGTACGTGACATTAGTGACGATGCATCGAGTTTTCAGCGTTAAGAGTGATCTCAGCTGTAGTTTTATGTTCTTTATCAAGTTGAGGAAATAAATTCCCCTCTATTCCTGGTTTACTGAGTTTTTATCATAAAGGGGTGTTGGAGTCTGTCAATGCTTTTTCTACTTCTAGTGATATATATAATCATGTGACTATTCACTTTGTCTGTTGCTATGGTGGATTAACCTAGTTTTCTTTTGTTTTTATGACAAGTACAGCATTAAGTAAATTAAAAAGGGCTCTTTAGGTCAGCTTCCACCTACCGTGCAACTGGTTAAGTTACTTTTCTAAGCCTTAACTCCTTCACTTTATAAACAGGGGTAACATCTCCAGCACAGCCCCTGGGACTAAGTGTGGTAACACGGGCTCCTCAGACACACCGTGGGCTCTGTCCTCGACCCATGCCAGGGAGGAGCATGGTCATAAGGAGAGTCCCACTAAGTTTTTGGCTTCCTAGTGCAAATAAAGGTTGTGTTTATACTACGCTGCAGTCTATTAAATGTGCAACAGCATGATGTCTAATAATACAATGCACATATCTTAACTTAAAACACACGTTACTGTAAAAAATGCTAATCACCAGCTGAGCACTGGGAGAGTTGGTACCGCGCAGCAGGACGCTGCCTCGGCGCTAGCGGCTCTGCCGGGACAGGAGGAAGCGCCACGTCTTTCCTCCCTGGAACCAAGGCAGCTGCAACGGCGCCTACTTTCAGTCTTGTCCTGGGTCAGGAATGGGGACAGATGGAGGAACAGCTGGCGGGCAGGGCCATCAGGACACCCAGCCTGAGCGGGTAAGACAGCCATCCCTGTAGTTGGTCACATCCCAAAACAAGGACAAAAGTAACATCAAAAATCACGGATCACAGATCACCAAAACAAACATCGTAATGAAAGAGACACGAGGTGAGCAGATGCTGCTGAAAAAACGGTGCTGAAAGGCCTGCTCCACGCGGGCCCAAGACCAACCTTCCACGTGTAAGACGCCGAGCTGCGCAAGGCGCCCCGCGTCCCAGCACCGAGTGACGCCGAGTGACGTGACAGCCGAGTTCTCAAACACCCCTGATTCCCAGCCCCCAGACTGCCTTAGCTGTCCCCCGAGTCATTCCCGAGTCACCGAGGGAAGGGCGGGGAGGGGACGCCCAGGAGACCTGTCCCTCTGCTGTGTGCCCCCCCCTCCTGCAACGCGACCCTTAGGAATGGCAGAGTCTCAGTGGCTCCTGCGTCGTTTGCTCCCGCAAAGCATCTCCCACCTGCTTCTCAAAGCATGAGTTTTAACAGCCTTCGTAACTAAGTCAGAAGAATACCAAGTTATTTACATTTCTGAGACATTTTCACAAGAATTATTGAATGCGTTTTAATAACTGCAGTATATCATTTTTATGATATGATTACATTTGACTTTCTGCTGAGTAAGAAAGCTTGGCAATATTACGGCCAGCAGCAGCGATAACATCACCATTTTCATGTGAACTGACAGAGAAAGTGACTCCGCAGCACGGATAACGTCACCATTTTCATGTCACCTGACAGAACAGCCTGGTCTGAAACATCTCAACAGAGTTGCCTAACTTGAACTAGACATGAAATGAAGTGACTCTGGTACAGTGACTGATGGCTGTTCTGCTGTAACAAATGAAATTAGTGGCCCTTAAACTTGGATTCACAATCTCTACTAAGTACGTATTTTTTACTTAATTCATCGAAGATAAATGTCAATTGATCTTAGATTCAATCTGGAAAAGAAATCCAGTCCTAAGACAGGCACCGCTGTCCCTGTGCAGACACTTTCTTGTCCTCCTGTGCAGTAGCCTCCACGCCACAGAGCAACTGGGAAAACGCTCCTATGGGAAGATACAATCTGCCTGCTTGTGTATGTCCATCAGAGAGGGAAGTGTTTTTTAAACAAAGGACAGTACAAAAGCACAATTTAAACAACCCTGATAAAAACTTGTTTTTCTTCTCTGGGTTGTTAAATATTGTTTACCGTGGATCAACCCCATGTACGTGCCTTGGGAGGCCCACTGGCAGCATCGGGAGGCCAGCCAGGACCAAGACAGAGCTGCCAACAATGTCCCCCTGCAAGAAGGGGGGTCCAGGAAAGGGAGCCATGGAAGCACTAACACCACAGCCAGCCAAATAAGGGTGTGCTATGGAACATCACAAAAGCCAACCCAACCCACAACCTGCAGGTGAGGATTAGCAAAGGAAAAATAGTTGGTTATATACCATCAGCCCACAGACACAGGCACAACAAGACCACGGAATGACGGCCACAGGATGACAGTCCCGATGAAGAAGTGGGGCCTCCCTTACAAGCAGCCTGAACCCGCTTCCTTCCACAGCAGGACCTGGTGCTCATGAGAAAGAAACTTCTAGTCTTCTCCTGCCACTACACTCCGCACTTGGGGAGAGTAGCTTAGCCTTTATACAAAGACGTGTATACTGAAAAGGAAAAAAGAAAAACAAAATGGCACTGCAAACTTTAATTTCACTGGTTATCTCTATTTAAGAACAAAATGAAATGAAACAGGATTCCCACCTACTATATATAATACACAAATGAAAATAATAATTTACTCTTGTGTTACAAACGCAAAAGACAAAACTTGAAAATAAATTTAGGAAAAAAGATCTTTATGATCTAAATATGTAAGAACTTTTTAAAGTAAAACACAAGAAAACCCATTAAAATAAAAATAATAATAATAAGACAATAACCAAATCACATGTTGACTATTTTTGGTTACTCATTTAAAAGGAAAAAGGAAAAAAAAAGATTCCTGGCTGGTGGCTCAGTGGATAAGGCACCGACCTGTGAACCCAAACGTCGCTAGTTCAATTCCTAGTCAGGGCACATGACCAGCTTGCAAGCCAGGTCTCCAGCCAGATCTATAGCTGGAGGCAGGTGAAAGGCAACCATACATGGTTGTTTCTCTCCCTTTCTTCCTCCCTCCCTGCCCTTCTTTCTAAGAATAATGAATTTTAAAAATCTTTAAAAGAAAAAAAAGTAAAAGACATTTTTGAGGCAACTGGGAAATTTTGACTACTGTCAGAAATTAGATGACATTAGAAATTTTAAATTTTACTAGGTATAATAGCATCAATGTTATTTCTAAGAGATTATTTTGTTAGAGATACACACTGAAGTACTTAAAGACAATACAAAATAACCTCTGAACTTCCCTTTGCTATTATTGCCCATCAGAAAGGGGGAAAGGTGTACAGCTAACCCTTCAAACATCAGGGGTTAGAGGCACTGACCCGCATGCAGCCCAAATTCCACACATAACTTCAGACTCGCAATCATTGAAGTTGTCCCTGGTATCCATGGGGTTGGTTCCAGAGCTCTTCATGAGTGTCAGCCCTCTGCATCCTCAGACACTGAGCAGTGATCAAAAGCAGTTCAGGAATTTACCGAAAAAAGAAATTCGTGTAAGCCCTGGTACGGTGGATAAGGTGCTGGCCTGTGAACCCAAAGGTCGCCGGTTCGATTCCCAGCCAGGGCACATAACTAGGTTGCAAGCCAGGTCTCCAGCCAGATCTGTAGCTGGAGGCAGGTGGAAGGCAACCATGCATTTAAGTCTCTGCTTCTCTCCCTTCTCTCCTCTCTAAAAATAATAAATAAAATCTTTCAAAAAAAAAAAAAGAAGAAGAAGAAGAAGAAGAAATCCGCATATAACTGGGACCTGCACAATTCAGGTCAAGGATCAACTGTGTTGTTATATCAGTCACATACTTTTGTTTATCTTCATACAGTTTTAAAAATGAAAAAGGAAAGACTAATTCAAAGAATCCCAAAAGACACAAAGATTTCCCATGCTCATTGGATTGGAAAAATTCATATTGATAAAACATCCATATTGCCCAAAGAAATCCACAGGTTCAATGCAATCCCTTTCAAAAATTCCAATGGCATTTTTAGAGAAAACAAACAAATAATCCTAAAACCTGTATGGAACCACAAAGAACCCAAATAGCCAAAGCAATCTTGAGAATGAAGAACAAAGGCAGAAACACCACACTTCCTGATGTCTGAGTATATTACAAAGCTATTGTCTTCAAAACAATATGGTATTGGCATAAAAACAAACACATAGGTCAATGTAACCGGATAGAGTCCCGAAATAAACCCACAGGTGTGTGGCCAATTACTCTGCAACAAGGAGGCAAGAGTACATAACACAGAAAGACAGTTTACGCAACAGAGTCAGGAAAACCGGACAGCCACATGCAAAAGTACGACACTCAACCCCTATCTTCCTCCATACACAAAAATCAACAAAAATGGACTAGACTTCAATTTTAGACCCGAATCTGTAAAACTCCTAGAAAAAAAGTAGGTGGTAAGCAACTGGGCATCAATCTTGGCAATGATTTTTGGGATTTGACACCAAAAGCAAAGGCAACAGAAACAAAGATAAACAAACTAAAAAGCTTACGGACAGCAAAGAAACCATCAACGAAATGAAAACGCAACCTAAGGGACAACAGAAATATTTGCACATCACATATCTAGTAGGGCATTAATAACCAAAATACATAAAGAACTCACACAACTCAACAAGATCCAATTTTTAAAAAACGGGCAGAGAACAAAGCACTTGTACACAGAACGTGGCCAACAGGAACCCGACAAGGTCCCGACACTGCTCCTCACCCAGGCGGTGCAGGTCAGGCCACAGCGAGGGCCCCGCACCTGTCAGGCTGATGGCGAGAAGAGCCGAGCACTGGCCAGGCTGTGGGGGACGGTGGGGGTGCTGCCACTTCCGCACTGGGGCGGCCAACGTGGGGAACAAAAATGTCAAGTGCAATGTACGACCCCACAGTCCCATCTTGGGTATTTATCTGAAGGAGATGAAATCAGATAGGACATTTGCTCCCCTGAGCAACACTTTCAATAGCCAAGATACAGAACAACCTCAATGTCCTTCAATAAATGAACAAAGACAACGTGATCCACGCAACATGAAATGTACGCAGCCACTGTAACCTGGGTGAGCCCCGAGGCCCACGCCACGCAAAGTCAGACGAACGCTGCACGGCCTCACTCACACGTGAGCACTCCTGGAAAAGCACACGTCCCAGCAACAGGCTGCCTGCGGCCCGAGGCAGAAGGTGGAAGGACGGGCAGGATGAGCACAATGAACAGACGGCCGAAAGGTGCGGTTACAAGGCAAATAAAAGATTTACTTAACAAACTCAAGAAAGACACATTTGAAAAATTAAGATGAGTTTTAGGGATATAATGTACACCAAGGTGACTAGAGTACTGCACTGCACATGAAAGTTGTTAAGAGTAAATCTTACAAGTTCTAAAAAAAGTTTCAGCTATGTGTGGTGATGGATGTTAACTAAACTTTGTTAATCACACGCACATGTGTGTATATACACACAATTACCATATATAGACTTAAATGGTGGTACACCTGAAATTAAGATTATATGTCTATTATATCCCCACCACCCCTGCCCCCCAAAAAAGGGAACTATAGTAAGTTAAAAGTTACTACCAGCCCTGGCTAGGGGCGCAGTGGATAAGGCACCGGCCTGCGAACACAAAGGTCACTGGTTCGATTCCCAGCCAGGGCACATAACCAGGTTGCAAGCCAGGTCCCCAGCTGGAGGCAGGTGGAAGACAAATATACACTGATATGTCTCTCCCTTTCTGCCTCTCTTCCTTCCCCTCTCTCTGGAAATAATAAAATCTTAAAAAAAAAAAAAAAGTTACTACCAAAGGTATAGATTGATCTCTCTTCATCTTGAATGCATTTTAAACAAGAAACAAATTCGGAATATAATTTAAACTGGACAATAAGTAATAAGATAAATCTAGTGCAGACAAACAGAAGATAAAAGCAGAAATTTGTGAGTTACGAAACAAAAGGTAGTTTGCATCTATAAAAACACAGGTAAAGGAAGGTCTCTGCAAAGAGAAAGAGACAAAAAAATACAAATGTTCAATATTAGTAATAAAATAGAACACTGTAAGTAAAACAATTCTCTAGAAGGGGACTAAAGACCTAAATAAACTAGTAAGTTTGGAAGAAATTGAACTACTTGTCAAATTAGTACCCCTCTTTCACATGCTCAGGTGTACAGGGGAAAGTCAGTACATACAATACTGACCAGCTATGACAGAATTACTGTGGATTTACTTCCCTTTTGGCCCCTACCATTTAGGGTTTGCATGAAGCTTTTGCTTTTTACAGTTACAGGAAAAATGAAGGGGAAGAGGGAAACCTCTTCCAAGAAATGTTATAGTTGTATGTCTCAGAACTCAAGAACTGCCACATTATCTTATTGATAATGCAAATACAACGTTCCCAATTAACTCAGATTTTAGTGCAATTATAGATCAAAATCCAAAGAGTCTTTAAGGAACTTAGCCAACTGATCTTAAAATACACCAGTATACAGGAGAGAAAATGCCAAGACTATAAAACCTTCAGTTAAAGAACTATTTCTCAAAACTAAAACAAAAATGTTAAACTTTCCAAAAACTTCTACTCATCAGTGTAAAAACAGCCATGGACAGGAAGCCTTGCATGCAGTGTGTAGGTGTAATTAGCAAAGTTACCATCCACAGTACATAGAAGCTCCCAGGAATCAAGACGAAGACAAAAACTACGTGAAAAAGGGCAATGGACAGACACTAGAAACAGGTATTTAACAGAGAAGCAGCATGATGGGCCAATTAAGAAAACATCGCCGATTCTCAGGAATTCAAATGAAAGCGGGATGCCACACGCACGCGTGCACGCCCACTGGAAAGTCCTCCCACACGGCTCAAGGAGTCTGTGTCATGAACACGGCCACTCGGGAATGCAGCACCAAGAGCCGATAACTTGCAAGACCACCTATAACCCAGTTCTGCTTCTAGAGAAACTCGGCCGTCCACAAGCGGCAAGCATATGGACCCGCGCACACTAACGCTCAGGGCGCAGCAAGCCTGTGGACCCGCGCACACTAACGCTCAGGGCGCGGCAAGCACGCGGACCCGCGCACACAAATGCTCAGGGCAACAACGGTAATAGGGAAAGTAAGAAACCACCTCCTGTTGGTCAACAGGTTGCATTCATGTCACTTAGAGCGACACACAAAATTAGGTAAAGCAAGTTTCTGAACAAAAGAGTGATTATGGAAGATACACAGCATGACAGCACACGTGCCCACTGTCTAGACCTGTGAGACACCCGCGTGTTGCTTCATGTTGCAAGAGGAGAGCAAACCCCGAGGCCCATGGGGGCAGGGGAGGAGGCGCAGGCGGCAGGCCCTTGCTGCACCCCGCACCACCCCTCCCTAGAAGCCGTGGCCCCCACGTGACGTCACTTAGGTGTGGGGCTCAGGGAAGCAGGCAGGGTGACCCGAGGTCCGGGCTCACAGGGGCCTCCTCACAACAGCCAGCAGCCCTACGTGTCCTTTCTTTACTTTCTTCGCTGGCTGCTCCTGGATTTTATGTCTAATGCAGTCGCCCACCCTCAAATCGCCTGAGAAGTTACACACTCTGTCCCTACTTGGACTGCATTCACCCTTACAATTTTAAAGTGTCAATTTTTCTGATTCACTTGGGACTCCAACCCCTGCCCTCAAGGATGCTGTCCTAGAAATCCCACATGAGCAACACATGAGCTCGTTCCATTTTCTAGCGGCCCTAGTTTTGAAAGTTAAAAGGAAAACGTGATAAGAATATGTACCTTCTTTAACCCACAATATTATCATTTCAAACCAGAGCGTACATAGAAATTACACTTCACAGTGAGTCTCAGGAACCCATGCCACTTGACACCTGGAGCTCAGCGGAGACCAACCAGGGTCCAGGGCTCTGTGGTCACCAAGTTCAGCTGCCAAGGTGGGCAACACAGCTCCCAAGTTGGGGCTCCCAGCACCTCACCTTGCTCTTGCGCTGTTTTAACGTATCAGTCACGGCTGTCATTTTCTTACACATCCCCCCCACCGGCTTCCGGAGTTCTCCGTCACCCTCCCTCCTCCCACCTCAGACCCAGCCCTGTTTCCCCCAAAAGCACAACCTCCAGAATTGCTGACGGTGGGTCTGTCACCAACGTCCTCAATGCAGGGAGTGGGCAATACTACTGAAAATGCCTGTTTGCTCTTCTCCTTCAGGGACACTTAGCTGATTACATGGTAACAGGTGGAGTTATTTTCACTATCTTCTGGGTGTCCATGTCGCTATTCCTTCTTAGGGAATTTATCTTTTCTCTGGCTGCATTAAAGATCTTCTCCGTGTCTTTGGTGTTCTGCTTTTTCTCTGTAACGTGTCTAGACTGCCTTGCCTCCTCAATCTAAGAATTCATGTATCGCATCAATTTTGGAAATTTATCAGTCTTCAGCTTATTCAAATTTTGCTTTTCTACAATCTTTTTCTTTCTGGAATTAGAGTCACTAGAATTTATCTTCCTTTCCTTCACATCTTTTAACCTTTCTATTTTCGTCTCTTTATTGCTCTGTGCTAAATTCTGAGAAATCTTTATTTTTTAGTTCACTAATTCTCTTTAGTGCTACCTGACCAACAATTCTGAACATGGATTACAGGCCTTAAAAACGCATTTATCTGAGTTGACTTGCATTAGCAAGTGCTCCTTCCAAATCTGATTTGCAGATTCAACAACTACAATGACTACCATCATCCTTTGAGAACTTACATGGCATTCCACGCAGAGTATTTTACAGATTATTTTACCTAATCTTGAAAATAACTTCTGAGGTAAGGCCTATTAGGCTCATTAAAATACTTGGATAGGGTTGGCCAAAAAGTTCGTTTGGTTTTTTTTTTTTACCTATTAAAGTGGCTGTGGTAGTGTTCAGTTGTCTTTATCTTCAGTTGAAACAATTTTGTTAAATGGTATTGTGACAGCTGTCACACCAACATGCATCAAAACATAACATCAAAATTGGTGAATTTTTGTGCATTTTAATAGTGAAGATTGAAGAAGACACGCAACGTTTCCAGCATATCATGCTTTATTATTTCAAGGCAGGTAAAAATGCACTGAAACACAGGGAAAGGTTTGTGCGGCATATGGAGGTGTCGTGCCTGATCAAATGTGTCAGAAGTGGTCTACTGACATTTTTGTTTTTCAAAGATTTTACTTATTATTTTTAGAAGGGGAAAGGGAGGCAGAGAGGGGGAGAGTTATCACTGTATGGTTGCCTTTCACCTGCCTCCTTTATGGAGAGCTGGCTGGAGACCTGGCTTGCAACCTGGTTATGTGCCCTGGCTGGAAATCGAACCTGTGACCTTTGGGTTTGTAGGCTGGTGCCTCCTCCACTGTGCCACCAGCCAGGGCCCCTACTGACATTTTGGCCAATTAATTCTCTTATGCACTGGAAGATGGCCAGCTGCACCCCTGGCTTTTAACTATTAGAAGCCAATAGCGGGAGGCTACCAGCATACTTAAAATACCCAAAGCAATGAAGTTACTGGTGAACATGAAAGACGTCTTTCAATTTTATGGAAAAAACTAAACGGACTTTTTGGCCAACCCAGTAAAACAAAAACTCCTATGACCTGCTGTTCAATGTTCCAGGCCAAACCCTAGTCTGTGAATTCCACATCACCCACTTTGAACCTGAAATATTTCCCACCCACCATCAATAAGCCCAACTTATGTTAAGTTTTAGTACTGTATTTCTATCACGTGAACTTTGAATGAACTTGAAGATACACAGATGTGTATCTTTAAGAAGACCGATGAACAGATGTTTATGGAGCAGAAACTATGCTGTGCTCAAACAACACAAAGAAAAAGCTATTACAGGAAACATCAGGAATACCGCCTGCACGTGTGCGCAGAAACGAAAATCAAACGAGACTATGATAGTCTAGATCCTACCACCTATTGATAAGATACAGGGCGATCACACTTCATACCCACTAGAGCATCTGTGACTGAAGAAGACAGGCCAGGGCCGCCTTGGACACCTCGTAGGCTGCTGGCCAGGTAAAAAGGTATAGCCAGTCTGGAAAACAGCTTGCACTCTTTAAGTCAGAAATGCCCTTCCAATCACACGCATTTCCCGGAGAAAAGAAAAGCCAACGTTCACAGGCATATACAGTAATGTTCACAGCAACTTTATGAACAATGAAAGAGATTACAAAAGGGCAAACTGACCCTGTGGAAGGTGACGTATGTTATCTTGATCCCAGGGGTGGGGTCGCAGGTGTACACATACTTCCACCATGTAGCCTTCAAGTATGTGCCCATTTCAACCAAGCTATGTTTTGAAGGTGAGGCAAGCGGTCAGGCAGCACATATGGCCAGGATCCATTTGTGTAAACAAGGCTGTTTCCACGTGGGGTAATATATAAACTACTTTCAGGAAAAAAATGCACTAGGAATCTTTTAACATAACTACCTGCACCTAAAAGAAGGGCTGAAATCTGTGAAACGTTGGCACTCTAAACTTTTTAACCATTTATTGTGAAAAAAGTACTTGCACAGGCCTGAGGCTGAAACACAAGTTCTTACCCACTGTCCTAGGAAGTCACACAATGGGCACTTTTACATGGACAAGGAGCAGAAAAACCCAACACCTATTTGTATGTCACCTTCTGACACTATCCCCCTCAAACTCCTGACACACGCTGGCGGCCCCCGCTGGGTGCACCCCCACCCCAGGCTCTCCTAGCGCTGCCCCAGGTGACACCCCCACTCATCCCGACTTAGGAAATACCCCCAAGTCATGTCCTGCCCCCAGAAAGCAGCTGCAACCGAGCTCCCGAACTTGACCTTCACCCGAGGGCCTGGGCGGGAGCGGGCGCCCCGGCTGCTTCCGCGGGTGCCAGGCAGAAGCGCCTGCAGCCCCGAAAGCCCCAGGAAGGCGGCGACCCCGGGCACAGCGGAGGCTCAGGCGCTCCAGAGGCCTCACTGGGCGCAGCCTGGCCGCTGTGGACTGTCCCCAGGAGTGTCCGGGGCAGTGCTGGGGACCGGCCGGGCGCTGGGAAACCAGGAGGCACACACCCGCGCAGCACACCGGTGACCCCCGATGCCGCCAACACGCGGAAGGCGCGGAGCCGCTCGCGGCCTTAAACCACAGGCCCGGCAGCCGGCGGCTCCGCCACCGGGCATAGGAGCTGCCGCCAAGGGCTCCATCCATGGGGCCGCGGGCAGAGCCAGCGCTCGGGTGTGAACACGCCAGGCCCGCGTGGAACGCGTGGAACCCGTGCGCGCCTTGCGGGGCCGCCCGCCCTGTCCGCCCCCGTCCAGGTCCCGGCGCTTGGCTCCTTAGCTGTGTCCATTTCCAAACCCTCGCTGAAACCGCCTTCTCCCGCCAGCGGACTGCACGGCGGCCTCCTACCTTGACGCCAACTGTGACCTCGGTGACAATCCTGCAAGAGAAGGCAGAGCGGGTCAGCATCGTCCCTGCTCCCGGCCCCACCGCGCTGCCCGCCTCCCGCGCTGCCCACGCGCGTCGCGGGCCGGACCCGGCTCTGCGGGGCACCAGCGGCTAACAAAGGCGCCCTGTGGGCTGCGGGGTCTCCGTCCCGCCTCGCCGGGCCCCGGGGGGACACTGCGGCCAGCGGCGGCGTCCACGCGCCCCGGGCAGGCGCAGGAGCCCGGCCTGGCACCCCTACCCGGGCCTGGGCCCCCCCCTCCCCCGAAGGTGCGCCCGGCTCCGACTTCCGGGAAACGGGTCAAAGTGGCTCCGCGTGACGGGGCGACACGGCTCCCTCTGGGCCCCGGGGCCAGTCGCGCGTCCCGGGCCGCTAACGGCCCTCGGCCGCCGCCCCGGCCCGCGGGCCTCGTGCGACCACAAAGCGGGTGGCAAGGCCGCCCCTCCCCCGCCCCGCGGCCCCGCGGCCCCGCCGCTGGCCCGGAGCTGCCGCCCCCCGCACCCGCCCGGCCTGCGGAGCCGGCGAGGCCGCGGGGCGCACGGGCGGGACTCGGGCCTCCTCGGGGCCCCGCCGCCCCGGGCCCGGCGTCCGGGTGACCGGCCGAGGAGGCTGGCAGGGCAGGGCCGCGAAGCGCCCGGTGCCGCCCAGCCCGGCCCGTCCCGTAGCGGCCCCGGGCGACGGGGGTGTGTGCGAGGGGGCGGCGGGACCGCGGGCGGGCGGGCGGCCGCGGGGTCGTTCCCGGACCGGGCTCGGCCGCACGGCGGGGCGACCCCCTCCCGGGCCCCGGGCCGGCCCCGCACCTACCCGTCCATTGCCGAGCCGGACAAAGCCTCGTCCCGGGGACCGAGCCGCGCACAGCCAGACACACGAGCGGCGACAAAATGGCGGCGGGCGCGACGGAAATGGCCGAGGCCGCGCGGGCCGGCGGCGGAAACAGCCGAGCGCGCGGGGCGCGCGGGGCGCGCGGGGCGGGGCGGGGCGGGGCGGCCGCGCGGGCGGGGCGGGGCGGGGAGGCGGGGCCCGTGGCCGCGCCCCCGGCGTGCGGGGCCCGGCGCAGGCCACGCGGCAGGACGGTGCGGGTGCGGGCGCGGGGCTGAGCCCCGCCGGGCGCCGCGCACACCTGCCCCGCGCCGGCGGCGGACAGGGAGGGGAGCCCCGGAGGGACGGCCCCGCGCCGGCGGCGCGGAGCGCAGGGGCCTGAGCCCAGGGTGCGGGGCATGCGCTCCGAGGGGCTCGCGAGGAGCCGGGCGGCGCGGCCGTGGCCGGGTCGCTGTCGCAGCGCTGGTGGTCACGGAAGGGCACGCGGCACGTGGCCCTGCCCCGCGTGGGTGTAGAGGCTCCGCAGGCGAGGCGAGGCGGCCGCTTTGCGAACCGAGCTCGCGGGGCCGGCGCGCCAGGACCTCGTCGGCTTCCTGCTTTCAGCCCCAGCCGGGCGCGGCGCGCGGGTCTGCGGGTGGAGCCCTCGGACTGTCCCCGGCTGCGTCCCCCGGACCCCGCGCGCCGCGGGTCTCCGGTGCCCTCGGGTACGGACTGGAATTTCACTGTGCTAAGGGGTAGTGCCTGTTTCAACAACTGCACCCTTTTAAGTTGGACAGACCTTAAAGAGCTTCTTGTGCAAGTAGTCTCTCATGGAACTCTTCAAAGCACTTGTAAAATGTTAAAATTATTTGCCTCAGGGACTGCCAATCCCCAAAAAATTAAAATCTATTTCCTACAATGCCTCCTTTTGCTTTCAGCGTTGCCTTAGGATACGGAAAGGGCCCATCTCAGCGCCATTAATAACCCCTTTTCACATATTTGTGGTTTCCGCACGTATTTTCACCCAGCGCTTAAATGGGTAAGCGCCCCGAGGGCAGGAACCCCAGCAAGACCGCCCGCAACCCCCTCGGGACGCGGGGGACGTGCGTTGATTGGCTCTTGCCGCACCTGCGGAAACAAACTGCGGTGAGGGGTTGGCCTCTCCTCCGGGGCAAAAGGAATCACAGCATTCACAAAGCACACCTCCCTTTGTTTTGTTTTGTTTCTTCCTAAAAGTACAACTCTACAAACAGTAGTATGCTTGCTTGTTCCAACCTATCACTTTCTAGGAAAAATGTCAGGTTCTTGACAAACCCAGAGACCTAAAGTACTGGGTGAAGTGAGGTGAAAGCCTGACGAAAACGGAAGCACGGACTCTTGCAGCGATGTGTTCGCAAAGGCTGGTACTAAAGACTGGGCTCCCATCTCAGCCATTTCCTTTAGCAGCTGTGTGACATGAGGCATGGTCATTAACTTCTCCTTTACTGAAAACAGGACTAAAATTGGGGCCTTCATTCTAGATGTTTGTGAGGTCTGAATGCCTTCCTGTACGGAAAGCACCCCCATAGCCCAATGATGGGCCACAGTGAATGGAGAGCTCTATCATCATCCTTACTATTGTTACTATTATTATCCACTAGAAAAGGGTGTGGTCACTAATTGTGCTCTTGGATTTTTAACAGCCAATAGTACGCATATCAATAAGCCTATGTGGAGTTTTTCACAAAGGTTAAACATGGCTCTAAATAATTAGAATGGCTGGTATCTGGTCGTAATCTGAGAAAATGTCATAGATGAATTTCCACAGCTCCATCCAAATTTAAATTGTGTGTGTTTTATGAGTTAACTATAGGCTGGATTATTAATCTCAACATTAGCAGGTGGCCAGCTTGTGTAATACATGACAAGATTACATTACTGCTTACGGATTCCTAGCAAAACAGCAGAAACAGAAGTACCTGGAGAGTATTAGTTCATAGACACGTCTTTTCAAGCACCATGACTTGCTCTTTCCTTGCTGCATGGTAAATGTGTTGACCTTTTACAGAGATTTACACTGATGTGGATGACGATTAATTCCAAATTTCAGTGAATGGGGAACCAAAATGAAGCCTCACATTGGTTTACATATATATATATATATATATATATATATATATATATATATATATAAAAATCTTCCACCCCTGACCCCTTGCTCCTGGGTCAGTTTGGGGATATTCTTCTAGACGTGTCCTATGTATAAACTAATTACATCCAGTATTTCTATTTATTCTAAAGTAGCAATGGCAGCACATTCTGTTCTGCAGCTTGTTTCTTGACTTACAAAACAGCAGAGCCGGCTCTCTCATCAGTGCATTGGGAAGCCTCTGTCCTCACAGTTGTTTACGCGACCCCCTCCTCCCCATAAGTAAACCTCCGCAGACTAAACTAGCGCCCACCCACGCCGCGCAGGCCGGAGCCGCCAGCCTCACCACTTACCAACCATTCCGCAACGTACATCTTTGTTGCTAAGTCATGTTCACATGTGTGACGATACCGGCTGGATAAATACTCTGGGTAAAAGTTCTGAGTATGCCTTTTTCATCCTAAAACATGTTATCAACTCATCCTCTGGTTCCTGAAGAAAATATTTGCATTCCTATCCATTTAAAAAGAGCTGATTTTTTAAATATATATAGAGTCCCTATAAATAAACATGTCAAAGGACAACAACCAAATCAAAAAATAGGTAAAACATGTGAATAGGATATGAACAAACATACGGAAAAGTTGAAAGAAAAAAAAAAAAAAAAAAACAAACCAACCCTCTGCCTCCCTTATAATCAGAGAAATTCAAGGTAGACTGTACTGAGATCCTCACTTCACCTGGCCGTGAAGGCCATAGTCCCCCGACAGGCACGGCACCAAGCTTCCTGAGGATGGAGAAAAAGGGATGATTTTCCAAACTACCAAAAATGTGAAATTAGAATAAAGGCACTTTGTTCTAGGTACATGGAGAAAAATTTACATTAACTCCAAGATATTATAAAAGCTTGTAAAGAAACAGCATGATACACCTTGTGACTCAGTTGTAGAAATAGTTACAACATTATAATAATGGAATCACTGAATATTAGTGAAATTACGATTGTGAAACTCTTTTGTGGGAGAATGAAAGAGGGGTGTGTGTGTGTAGTCAGAATGGAAACACCCACATTCCAAAGGAGGAAGTAGATAATGCCTAGAACTGGCAGGTGAGACCAGCAGGTGAGCAAGTAGATACCAGGCGGACCCGGGAAAGGGGTCCCAGCGCTGGTTTCTGGGCCTGGGCATGGAGGATAAATAAGGAAAGGATGAGGCAGAAAAGTGTGGTTTGGTCTTTTGTTTACCATGTGATAAATCTTCCACAACTCTTTCCTTTCTGGGCTCTGGGCATGTGTTGCTTTGATGCAAACAAATTTTATGTTTTTAAAAGAAAGGATTAGAGGGCAGTGAGCTCGGACCGGCCTTCGTGTGAACGCTGCCTCTCGGACCGGCCTTCGTGTGAACGCTGCCTCGTCTGCATTCAGCAGAAGTGGCTGCTTATCTGCACGTTGCCCTCCAAACGCTCCGACATTGTCCTTCCCCCACCCTGCGTGCTCAGAACAAAGATCGCCCTTGGAGGAGAACAGCACAATAGTTTGGGTGGGTCAGCAGTTTTTGAAACGGTCATGGATAAAGAACTATAATAGGATAAGAAGGAGAAGAGTAAACTTCACAGAAAAGAAAGATGAAAAAAGGCTAAATCCAAAGGGAACGACATCATTTTGCCCTATGGTATTACAAATTATAAAACGTTCTAAAAACTCCTTTTATAATTGAGGTAGTTTCTGCAAATAGCCCCATACATGATAAGAGAGGACAAGTGATTTGCAAATAAAAATAGAGGTTTTAAGCTTACTCCTGGAAGGAGTAACTCTTCCGACCTAAATGCTTCTCTGATAATTTCACAAAGAAAGGAGCCGAAGTAACGTAGGAAAACCATCAGCCTTTACAAAATCTTTTCCTAGTTCTAAAGATTTCAAAGCAGCTTGGGCACATTTGCTCCTTAATGCCAGCAATGAAAAACTGAGAAATGAGAGCTGAAAACAGTTCAGATTTGGGTAAGTATCCTAATTATTTTGCAAAAACTATCTCTGGTGCGCATTGTCCCCTCAACGATTGACCCCTCACCCCATTCATTGGTTGTCTTTTTTTTTTTTTTAAGATTTTAAAATTGTTTTTAGAGAGAGGGGAAGGGAGAAGGGGGAGAGAGAGAGAGAGAGACATCAATATATAGTTGCCTTTCACCTGCCTCCAGCTACAGACTTGGCTAGAGACCTGACTTACAACCTGGTTCTGTGCCCTGGCTGGGAATCGAACCAGCGATCTTTGGGTTCACAGGCTGGCGCTTTATCCACTGTGCCACCAGCCAGGGCTCCTGTTTTCTGTTTTAGAAATAAAATACCCCTTTAGGAAAGAGAAAAGAGATAGGATTTTGTTGTTGTTTAATATTTACACTGAAGTGTTTAGTAAATTTGAAAATTATGATAATTTATATTAGGAAGATGGAATCC
This sequence comes from Noctilio leporinus, assembly GCA_004026585.1. Lineage (NCBI taxonomy): Eukaryota > Metazoa > Chordata > Mammalia > Chiroptera > Noctilionidae > Noctilio > Noctilio leporinus. Next base: position 185,836 of record PVIW01001527.1, read on the forward strand.
TCATTCTAAATGCTATTGGAAGGAATGCTCTAGGAATACAAATGCAAACTCACTGTGGAGGCTTTCAACAGATCAGCTGCATGAATACATGTGGGGAGGGGGGTTGATGATGGACTCTGTAAAGAAAGGATTGACCCTAAGAAATTACAATCTTAGGTTACATGAAATGGAAATCCTCAATAAAGGATGTGAGAGGACCATTCAGCTCTACTCCGATTTTGCATGTACATTATTTTACCCACTGAAAAAATTTTAAGAAAACAGCAATGGCTATACCAGCATAACAGTGGGCAGTCTTGTGGTGGGCCAGTCAACATCCACCCCATTCTCTGCTGTGTAGTAGCCATGAAGTTGGGTGACTTCGAGCCTTAAGGTCACTGGTTCGATTCCCAGCCAGGGCACATAACCAGGTTGCAAGCCAGGTCTCCAGCCAGGCCTATAGCTGGAGGCAGGTGAAAAAGGCAACCATGCATTGATATTTCTCTCCCTCTCTGCCTCTCTCCCTTCCCTCTCCCTAAAAATAATACAATAAATAAGTAAATAAATAAATCTTTTTAAAAAAGAAATTGGGTGACTTTGACCCTCATTCCCAGCTCCAGGGACAAGTCACAGCAACCGTGGCCCTTCTGCCCTCATGGTGTCTGCTTGCACAGACCCAAGGCATTTCTTGACCTGGGGCTGGCCACCCTGGGCCCCTCTGTGCCCGGAGCATCGCGTCTGCTCCTGCCTGGAACAACACTGCTGAGAGAGGAGGGCAGGGTGCACAGCCCCAAATGCTGGAGGCTTACTTCCAAATAGTCCATTAATGAGCCTGACAGGCGCCGGACAGGTCTCAGGCCTGCACGGGTGCTGCGTATACAGGGCCCATGGGGCTCCATCCCCTGGGGCAGGGTGGCCTGTCCTTGCAATGCACAGTGACTCTGTAGGTGTCTCCTTGGCGCCGGTCACTGTGCTTGGTGCTGGGGACACCGAGGTGAACAGCATCTGCAAAGACACAGGCCCCTGAGGAGTTGATGTCCTCACAGGACTGGTTTTGGGGGAGACAGTCCATTTACTTCCGGGGAAGTACATGAGTGAAGGGTGGCTCTTCCAACTCAGATGCAGGGTTTGTCTCTGCCAGTGGCCTTGGGTGGAGCTGTGGCAGAACCACCCCCCACCTGCCACATTCGTGACATCCCAGCCACGCTCACGCATGACCACCCACAGGCACCGAGTGTCCACTCGGTGCGGTAGGCGCAAGATGACACAGCCTCCAAAGCAGCAGTCCCCTACCTTCCTGGCACCAGGGACTGGCTTCTTGGAAGACAAGGTTTCCACGGGCTGGGTGGGAGTGGGGGGATTCAGGAGGTGGCGCTCAGGCGGTCAGACTAGCGGCTTCCGTGCACCAGGAGGAGGGAGACTGTGCACCTCTGATCTAAAGGACACTGCTGTCGGGACAAGGGACCAGCCTTGCACTTGTGATGTAGAGCCCGGACGTGGCTGGGACCTGGCAGTTTGTTAAGGGTCAGTGGCTGCCCTGCAGGTGGCACAGCCCACACTGGCTCCCCACACACCCCCTTCCCAAGAGGGGACAGACTGAGAGCCCAGGACTGGCCCCCAGGGGTCCCCAACACTCAGAGAGGCAGGAACCGCTCTCGGGGTCCGGGTCCTCAGGGGCTCCCGTTCCTGCTGGTCACACAGGCGCTCAGCTCAGGCCACGCGCCTGTCCTCCGGAAACATGGACATCAGCTATTCCAGCATCTTCCACACCGTGATCCAGAAAAGAGAGGCTGACCCAGGGCGAACGTCTGATGCGCGGCTCGAACATGCTTGCGCCCCGGGCGCCTTCGCAGGCTGCAAACTTGACCCTCCTCTGCACCGGTGGTTGGTGAGTAGCAGGAAATAGCCGGCTGGCTTAGAAATTAGTGAGAACAAATCAACGCTGACAGCGTTCCTCAGCCGTCACCCACAAATTCTCACAAGGAGCCGTAAGAGCGAACCCAGAATTTCGAGGTGCTCAGGATTAGAGGTTTGACAACCCCTGCACCCCTCAACAGGGCAAGTAACCTGTAAGATTTGAAATGGCAAATATTACGCTGTTTTCCGGGGATCCCCTGGCCAGCCACCCTATGCTTCCCCTCCACATCTATTATCTTTTTAGCTTTATTTTTACGGAGGGTTACTTGCACCAAAAAGGAGAAGACAGATGAGCAGGACGCACCACCCCTTGCGGTAGTTCTCTGAGACTCACCGAGTCCCTGTGGCCCTTAAGGAATCACTGGGGGCTCCTCCGATGTCCTGCTGGGCGGCGGTGGCGGGAGCTAACCCCCTGGCCCGGGAGCAGCGAGCTGAGCACGGGCAGCAGCAATGAGCCTGAGGGGCAGGGCACCCGTCCCGGCCGGCCTGGCCCTGGTGTCCAGCTCCCCGGCCCCAGGGGGGAGTCCGACTTGGCAGCAGGGGCTGGTGCGGAGGCACAGCCGGACCGAGTGACAGGTGCAGCACAGAAGCACCTGGCCCTTCCTGGCACCTATCTCTGGCCTCCACTTCAATTGCTGACCCCTCCAGCCAGAGCCCCTGGCCAGGACAGGCAGGACCAGCTCTGGGCACTGAGGCAGTGTGGGGAGCGGGGCGGAGGCCACAGATTATTTATCCGTAGAGAGCACTCTGAAAATAGCAGATGACAGCTCTGTGACCTCGCGTAATTCTGTTATTAGAAGCCGGGTTTTAAATATATGTGCACCCAGGCCTCAGTGAGGGAAAGGGAAATAGACTCTGAGATCATAAATTGTACACTTTGGGGGAATTTAACGCTGCCACCGCTTGCTGGCATATATTGGAAATAAGTGGTTGACAATATTTTAGCGGCTGACAGGTTATTGGGCTTCATGCGTAAGAGGTGGATGATGGTTATTACTGCTTTTGATTCGGTGGAACAAACAAAAAAGTGTCCTTGTGACTGCTAGAGTGTTTCCCGCCCCTTTCAAGTTCCCTGTTCCACCAAGTCTTGCCTTAAACTCCAGCCTGGCTCTCTGTGCGGGCCTGTGGTCAGCTAGTCGAAGCTAATGGGGTCAGCGTGTCATTGTAAACACCTGTGGCCCAGCCACCGGTGACAGTGGCCTTCCTGGCACCCACTGAATGTGTGAGGCTCGGCTTTCGGTCCCTGACAGGAAATGACTAAGGCTGTCACTTAAAGTGCAGCTAAAAGGCGAGTGGCATTTGGAATTCTAAGAAAAAGATGCCTTTTTTTTTTTTTTTCATTTTGAAAAGTGAAGCTACTGTAATTATTTTGGATTATACCATTGGCACAGAGCATACAGTGCCAAAATACCCACATTGAAAATGTACGCTGCTGCAGAACTGAGTCAGGTTAGAAGCCCCTGTAATACTGCACCCCTGATGCAGCATCTCGCCCCGGAGTTTCCCAGAATGCTCCCCGCGCATCCGCTGATGACAGCGCACATGTCCTCGTGAGGAAAACATGATGTTCATATCCGTTCTTACAGCGGGGAGAAACCGGGGGGTGGGCAGTAAAGCAACATAGAATTCCAAAGCAACGTGTTTACGGAACGGGTTAGAAGTCCGGGCTTCGGAGAACAGTTGCGGGTGTTTGCGGCTGGGGGACCCCAGGCCCGGGTGCAGCCGCTGCAGGAACCCGTCAGAAGTTCGGTGACCAGCAGGGGCTCTGAGGAGACAATTCTCACTCCAGCCGCTTCATTGGAGCCATCCAATCAGGCCCTGGGTCACCGTGGGTCGGCTGTTGATTCCAAACAGGGAGCGAGACCTTTCTAAGGCATTTTTCATGTCCCATTTCTTGTGTCTTTCCATGACCCTTCTGTCCCCTTAGGCCACCTCTTCCCAGCAACGACCATGCTGTTGTCCATGCCCACGAGTCCTTTCTTCTTTTTGCCCAGTCCCTCTACCGCCCGCTGTCATCCTGCTCTTCCTCTGTGCGTCACTTTATTGAGATGTAACATTGCCTCACCAGTGGTCTTCATACTTCTTAAGAAAACGAGCCTCAAAAGGACATGGTTGCGCTGTGGCGTGTCCTTCGGGGGACTCAACCACGCTTGCGTTTGAAAGTGCTAGACTTTCACCGGAAAGCCTCTCCGCAAGCCCCAAGAAGGTTCTGGCTGGAGACACGTGTTCAGGTGACCGTGCCCGTGACAGTGACCAGAAGGGGACAGAGCAAGCCAGAGGCCCTGCCTCGCGCCCACCCAGGCATGGGGGTGGCTGGGAGACATGCGGAACCACCTTCCAAGCCCAAGATCCTGCTGCTCAGAGAGGGGCTCCTCCCTGGAAGGAAAGGGCTAGACTCTTGACGTCTAGGAAGCGGATCAGAAAACGGAAACGGGTGTCTCCGGTGAACGCCACCTCATGCCTTCCACAAATGTCCCTTCAGCACACACCACGTGCTGGACACGGAGTGGGATGTGAGCAGGGGACAGGCGGGTGAGGCAGACCACGCTTAGCCTCTCTCTACACCACGGGCGACAGACAGAGATGAAGAGAAGCCATCGGGGTACAGAGCGTGTGGCAGGTCCTCTGAAACAGTGTTGACACGTCAGGCAAATTAAATTGAAAATGTGACTCTTTCCTGCTGCGATAAAACATCAGGGACGATTCACGAGGTTTCTAATAAATGCGTCGATTGCAACATGGCTACGAACATTCACAATGATAGAATCAAGAAATTATATGGATAAATATTGAAAGTGGATTCTGAAGTGCTATCGAGAAGGGAAACTAATATATGGTAAGATATCAGAGACATCAACTTTACCTGAGAATAATACTTTTTGCAACTTTTTGAAGGCTGTGTGGGAAGTGTGAGGCAAGTTGTACGTGCCTTTTCGTGCAAGAGGTGACAGGCTGGGGTGAAGGAGAAACTTGACAACGCAACACGTACTGCCCTCCTTCTGGTGCCTTTTACATGGTGTGAGAACAAAAGGGAATAGTTTGAAAACACCCGTTCCCTGAAATAAAGCTGTATGCTCTAATATTCTAATACCTTTCTTTTATTTGCAAGTACAGGTATTTGTTATTAAAATGTGTCCATATTTTATTAAAATGCCACTGAGACATAGAATATTATTTGTATTAGTTGTGTGTGTGCGTGTGTGTGTGTGTGTGCATGTGTGTGAGTGTGTGTGTGTGTGTGTGTATGTGTGTAGCAATGAGCAGAGCAAGGGAAAGAGAGAATTTTAAAAAGGGGTGGAAAGAAAAAAGAGAGGCAACGAACAAAAGATCCTTGATCCACTCTCATTTCTATATTTGGTGTTTTGTTAGCAAATTTCTCTTGAGTCCATTTTAAAGCCTGTTCGTTGGTTTGAAGTCCTCGGATAGAGAAGACGATCTAGGTTTTAGCCGGAGGCCTTGTGCTCTGCTCTGTGTGGCACAGTGAAGACAGGCGTGTTGCTCTGCATTTGGGGTTGCAGATGAAGCATGTGCAAGTTTTCCCTCCTGCAGTGCCTCACAAGCACCTGGGAGGGTGGGATGGAGGCGAGTTGACTTTGACTTTGAGCAGCAGGCACCCGCCGTCAGGGGCGGGGGGTCACTAATTTACTGTCATCGCATTTGATTCCATTTTTCTCTTTGAGCCTCCTCTTCTCAATGTGCTTCTTTGTGCACTGTCCCCTCCTGGTCATCTTCCTTATTATTTCACATACTGTGGGCCTCACGGTATCATCTATAAGAAATTAGTTATTTTGTAAAACGTTTATCATTTTAAGTTACTAGTGTAGAGCCTGAAGCACGTAGTCAAAACTGTAACCAACTGTAGCAGATCCAACTATTTTTATATATATTTCATGAATACAATTTCCTTGAGCTTGAAGAAAAATCCTTTAATTTAACTTTCAATGGAAAGGGTAATATAGTTGTAAAATTGGTGTCTCTTCTACTTTGGTGGCTAGAAAATGAAAATACTTGATTTCCTAGCCGAGGCTATGGGCTGAATGGAGTTTTGGTCCATGATTATGGAAACAGGGACTTTTGGGGACGGGAACTCCAGAGGGGAACGCTGCTGTGATAAGACAGTAGATGGTCCTCTGCGTTCTTCCTGCTCGGAACACGGATGTGATGTTGGGAGGGGCAGCAGCCATTTTATAACTATGAGGAAAAACCACATGCTTAGTACACACAGCAGAAAGATAGCCAAGGTGAGCCTCGCAGGCCCGGAGCCCAGGAGCAGAGAGCTGGGAGCAGCGCGCAGAGGGGGCAGGAGGTCGTGGGGGCAGAAAGTCGGTGCCGAGGGGGCAGGAGGTCAGACTCGCTTGCCCTGCCCGGGCCACCCGGGAGGGAGTACTGCCTGTCCCAAAGGTTGGACTTTCGCCGCTCTTATATGCCATCTATCACATAACATTTAATTTGTGTATTCTTATTCATCTACTCGTAAGGATGCCTCACAGCGGCAGGTCAGATTTCACCTGTTTGGCATTTGGGACATCCACAGCTGGGGGTCAGAAAAGAAACTTCCAGGGACGCTATGAAACATTGCTGGCGACGTATGGCAGGCTCTCCCCTATGGAGATAATTAAAGCAAAATCAAATAAATCACCAGGACACACAGGGAAACGAGACCAGGCTGCGCAACCACGGAGCGGCCAGGTGGGCCAGGTACGCAAACCCAGGCTGAGAAGAGGCCAGGTGTCCAGCACCTCGCAGGTGTCGCGGGTACTGTCCAAGTCAGAATTTGGCAGAACGCAGCCAACCTTTTGTCATCAACCGCGGCCTGTGCTCCTGCACACACTCTGGCCGGCGGCAGGTGCTCTGAGCCACGGCAGTTTCTCCCCTTACGCCGCAAGCAAGTCTTGGGGATGCTGCCCATCAACACGGAGCTTTTCTTCATTCCTTGCCACGGGCAGCAAGGAGTTTGGCTTTCTTAGGTGGAGAAGGGGACCCGTCTGGCTTTGGCCTTTCTCAGCCAGCCGGGTGTCCTGCGGCTGACGCACAGGGTCGCAGAGGAAGGCAGCACGCCGGCTCCAGGGAGCAGGCCCAGCCTCGGCTTCAGTGGTTCGGAAGCTGCCGCTGCGGCGGTGCCAGGTGCCATGGAGGGCGCGGAGCAGGCATCCCAGAGCCCATCCTGCCTTCCTCCTCGCCAACGCTCAGTTTTCGGATGCCGGTCCTTACATCGTTACTTCAGGGGAATGGCGGCGAGTGCCAGCCAATCCTTGTCGGGAAAAAGTTACCGGAGCGACCAGCCTGCTTCCCCGCCGTAGCTTTGAGAAGCTCGCTCCCTTCCGTCGGAACCGTCTGAAATCCTGAGCCACGGCCAGTTAGGGGCTCTGCGAGGCTGAGACCGTCTGTTCTCACGTCTGTGGGGCTGCGGCCGCTCTCCCAGCTGCAAAGGGCTGCTGGGATTTGGGGAGACGTTTTTCAAGAAGAATAATGGTGTCACTTACCAACGTTGTCAACCTATGACACAGAGGATTTTTAGGCCAAAAGAAAAGACCAGAACTTCAAAACCCAATTCCATCATTAACCTCAAACACCAATGAAGGAGACCCAAAGTTTGGCCACCCTGCCCACTGTAAGACTTGTTTGTTAAGAAATAAGATGCAGAAAGAACCCTGCATATCTTTCTTGCCCAAGATATTCGGGCAGAGAAACCTGCTTCGTGTGGCATCTTAGGATGTTCCCTGAGCCTAATGTGTGAACAGCTGGATTCCACCTGTGCCCCATTGTCTCTGAGTTTCCTGGCGACAGTTAGCTGTGTGTGTGTCAGCCCTTGTTCAATTTGCATTTCCCCAAGGGCTAGTCCGAGTGAGGTCTTTTTGGGAGTGGGTTTTCCATCTGCAGAGCCTCGTGGTGAATGGTCCGTTCAAGTCTTGGCCCTTGGCGGAATCAGACGGTTTTCTTCCGGTTTAGTCTTCAGACTTCTTTCTGGGTTCTGCCTGCCAGTCCTCACTCAGGCACAGATTTGCCAACATTTCTGCCAAGTCAGTGGCTGGCCTTCCTCATCGGAACCGGGTCTTTCACGGAGCAAGAGTTTTACATTTTCATGAAATCTGATTTTTCCCTTGTTTTTGATGGCACAGCTCAGGACTCTTGGTCAAACCCGAGATCATAAATATCTTCTCCTATGTTTTCTTCTAAAAGTTGTACACTTTCTCATTTGACATGTAGATTGGTGACCCCTTTCGAGTTAACAGTTGTGTAAAAGGTAAGGTTTAGGTCTAAGGTGTTTCTTTCTTTTTCTTTTCAATTGCTCCAAACTTTATTGAATAGACTCTTCTTTGTCCATTGACTTGCTTTGCACCTTTTCCAGAAATCCATTGAGCACATGTATGTGGGTTTACCTCTGGCTTCTCTTCCATGTCATTGACTAGTGTGTTTATCCTCCCTCCAATGCCACACTGTCTCAGCTACTATAGACAAAATTCTCCAGTATTTGTGATTTCTTAGGTAAGAACTGGCTGGTTAGCACTGTCCTATAGAGCTATATCCATTATTTAGCTGGGTAGTAAGTTCTTGGTCAAATATCTATTTCTCAGATGTGTTGGGGCCTCATCCTCTTTAGATAAAACACTCCACATAAGATGCTTAATCCATTGGACGCACCATACACGTTAAGTCCCCTTCTAGTTCTTCTCCCCTAATCGCCTCTTTGTCATTTAAGCATTGAATTGTTTCATGGTGATGAGGGCGGTGGTAGCCATGACCCCTTCAGAGACACGAGGTTCCAAAGCAGGAAGTCCAGGTGTGATTTTCCGAAAACAGCACTTTCTAGTCGAGTTGTCAAAATCCACCTGCGAAGCCCAGAAAAAGCAATCCCATTGGGGAAAGTCCTTCCGAAATCCTCTCATTCCAGAAAGTCCATATTTATCTGTTACCAAACTCAGAGATAATGATTTATGCATTCAAGAACATAGCACAGTGAATATCACTATGTAACATCTATACCTTCTAATTAGATAAGGGTGATGGGTAACTGAGTTTTAGAATGTGTTTCCTGGTAAGTGTAAATGGTTCTGAAACAAAGAAGGCTTTATCATAGAGTCCCACCAGAGGGGCACAAACAATTACCTGTCTCAGGGCTATGGAAAGTCCAATAAACAACTGACAGGAAGATCAAGGATCTCCTTTCCTCTTCAGGTACACACACATTATTTAAATACATAACAGTGCAAACCTATATTTAAATGTAGAATGCTTTTGTTAAGACTTATGAAGATAAGAGAGTGAATCTTTTGATAAGGAAACCATGCTATAAACTGAAATGATGGACATGCTTCTAAGATACAGTGAATATTTTCTTGTTCTGGTAAAACTTAATTCCGTTTTTCAATAGTACATCTCTTTAGGCTTACGCATCTTTTTAAAAAAGCATCAACTCTTTTGATAATCAGAATGAAAATATTAGAAAATGTATGTGACAAGGTAATTTTCAAGGGCTGTCAACTGTGCTCTTTGGCGACGTGACTGGGTGTCACCTGCATTTTCTGTATGAAACATGACTGAATGACTCTTACTTTGGGTCTAAAGGGGATTTGTGTGTTAAGAGCAAGTCAAACATTTTACTGTATAATGTGAATGACCCATAACTCATAGCTGCCCAAGACTGATATGTAATTTACATAACAGATACTTTGGCATTTTCCCAATGTTTTCAGGAGGGACTGTCACATAATAGTTAATCCAGGACACTTGGTATGCATGGTATCTCTGATATTGTCTGGACTGACTATAAAAGGGTGAAATAAAACCAAGTTTCTGATTTATATGCTGTTAAAAAGGTCCACACAGAAGACCATTCTTTTGAGAATGTGCAGAGAATTTCAAGGTCACTAAAAGAAAGCACTGACGTACCTGGAGCAGAACTAATATATTGATTCCCACTCCAGTGCCGTGCTGAGTCATTGGAATATTAATTCCCACTAGACAGGAATGGATGGGGACAACTTTTATGTTACGGTTTATGAGGTAATCTGAAATAACTCAGGGGTTTCCCTCCTCCTGTGCTATCTTTGTCATGATGGAGAATTGTCTCTCACACCCGCCAGTTGTGTGGTTGATGTGACAGTTAATGTAAACAACAGCACAGGTGCATTGAACATACTGCTCCCATTCTCATCAAGGGGTGGGGGAGACCGAGTGGAGAGGCAGGAGCGGAGACCAGGACTGGGGGAGCACTCATGATGGGCTGGGTCCTCCCCCCATCCCTCCCACCCCTTGACCTGCACCCCACAGGGAGCCCCTGCTGCTCACAGGGCCCACCCTGGGCGGGGCTCAGCGCTGGATTCTCGACGTGTTGAAATTCTTAATCATTTCTGAACAAGGGGCTCCACGTGCTTATCTTACACTGGACCTGCAAGTCAGTCGCTGGTCCTCCTGGAAAGGTTCAGCTCATTTTTCCAAATCAAGATCCAAAGTAGGTGTGTGTCACCTTGTCGGCCCTGGTGACCCGAAAGACCCAGGCAGTCACCCTGTGCACGAGGCACCCTGAGCTCAGGGGCCCCGACCTTCCATGTTTAAGCGAAAGCCAATGTGCCCGACCTCCGCCCTGGAGCATCATATCTCTATTGAACCGGGCAGGAAAGAAACCTGCCTCCACTGGTGGGGAGACTCGGGTGCCCTCCGTCTCTGGGTCCCTTTCTTAGTCTCTTCAGGGCTTTCCACAACCCAGCGTGTTTACAGGGCTGGTCCATGGCCACTGTGCAGCCAGGCAACTCTCCCTAAAAAAGGGAAATGAATCTTACTGTTTACTTCCAAATACCCAAGTGCAAATATGTAACTGCCAACAAATTACTATGCAGAAAGCTCAGGTAGGCGTGGCCCGATGAGATTTGATTCTCAAAGTAAAATCATCTAATGTCTGGGAACATAAATGAATGTAAAGAGTGCCTAAAAAGTGTATGTCAAATTAGGTATCATAGTAAACAATGCCACTCAGCTGATTTATATATTCTCTAATGCACCATCATCAATAGCTTGTTATGTTAGGGGTGTCATGTTTCAAGGTAACTGGTATTCTTTAAAGGTATTCATTTGTTTATTTGATCTGTAACGGACATAAAAAGACTGTGGTGTCACGTGTATAGCTGAATAAAAATGCTGCTCAATGTTCACTTCTAGAAAACAGTATAATTTCAAAATGAAAGAGGCTAGTCATGTAAATGTGCTTAATGTTTTCTCTAGTAATGTGTTTTGTAAATATATAAACATACTCTATGGCCTCGGGAGCTATGAATTAGGTTTTTCTAAGTTTGGTAAATGTAGGAAAAAAGTTAACAGCTAGAGACATGGGGTGATGGTAAAATCATGAGAAAAGTCATGAAACCTTTTAAAGAAAAATACGGGTAACAATAGCAAACGGAATCACTCCGACTTTGGGGTACACTCTGACTTTCTCTTTAATTTTTTTTAATGAAAGAGGGACATGATTTTTCCATGTTAAAAGTTCCTTTTTTGTTGTTCCTAAAGTTAATCTAAAGAAGGCCATCCGAGAGGGTTCCCAGGAAGCAAATATGATCTCATAAGTGGCAGGTGGTGTGTCCTCATTTTGTAGCAGGTTGAACGCATGAGTTGTCACCTGACTGTTTCGGGGGCTCCTCCCTCCCCTCCCTCTCGGGTCAGTCCCCTCCCCCTCTCCTTCCCCCTCCCCCTCCCCCTCCCCCTTCCCCTCCTTCTTCTGTTCTGAGTATAACACCCATGCTGCAGTAAGCAATACATCACTCAAGTCACCACCAGGCAGTGCACCTCGGGGGCTATTTTTAGGGCCCCAGAAGGTGCCCTGTGTTCTCTTCCCGTCAACACCCTGCTGCCAAAGGCAGCCACTGTTCCCAGTACCATCCCTGTCATTTTGTCTGATTTTGCATTTCATACGGAGTCCTTCATGCCCGGCTTTTGGTCCAACGGTGTGCCTACAGATCCACGTTGCTACAGCTGCTGCCGTGTACCTTTACAGAGCCCTGCCTGGCACTGTGTTACGTGACTAAGCCATAATTGATCCACCCAGCCTGCCGTTAATGGATATTAGACTTTTCTCATTTCAGCCTTTATGGGTAAAACTGATAGGATTACTCTGGACCTGTCTTTCGGTGCCATATGTACTCACTTCTACCAGGCACACACTTGGGAGCAGAACGGCTGGATTCCATGGTTGGTTTATGTTCAGCTCTCATAGAACTTGCCGAAAAGTTGGACAAAGCAATAAAATTCATGTACTTCCCATCGGCGTAGCCTGGAAGTGCTGGTCACCCTCGATTCACACCAGGATTTAGTGTTACCAACCTTTGTAACGAGCTCTTTTGGTGGGTGTTTGGTGATACCCAATGATGTCCCTGTTGAGTTGACAAATGTCAGTACTTCACCGGCCATTTGAACCCACTATTTGGTAAAGTGTTTTTCTGATTTGTTGCCCACTTTTAAAATTGGGTCTCCTATGTTTCTCACTCAAGTTGCAGGAGTTCTTAATATATTCTGGCTGCTGGCTTTGTCTGGAACATGCGTCGCGCGTCCCTGTGCCACCCCTCTCACCGCTCAGAGGCTGCAAGCTGCAGGAGCGCCTCATGCTCAAGAAACCCTGTTTGCCAGTTTATTTTTATGATTAGTGCTTTTTAAAGAAAGATTTTATTCATTATTCTTAGAAAGAGGGGAAGGGAGGGAGGAAGAAAGGGAGACCCATCCGTGTACGCTTGCCTTTCACCTGCCTCCAGCTGGGGACCTGGCTGGAGACCTGGTTTGTAATCTGGCCATGTGCCCAGGCTGGGGATTGAACCAGCGACCCTTGGGTTCACAGGCCAACACCAATCCACTGAGCCACCAGCCAGGGCTGATTAGTGCTTTTTATGCTCTGAAATGTCTCTAACATTTTTTGTGATTTCTCTAAACTCATTGCCTCCTCTGAGGGCAGGAAGCTATTCTTTTGTATTTTCTTCTGAAAGCTTTCTTGCCTTACTCTTCCCGCGGCAGCTGATGACCCCTTGGAAATGGACTGTCATCTGTGGAATGAGCCAGGGTCGAGGTCCACCATTTACTGGAATGATTACTCCTTCCTCAGCGCATTGAAGTGACACGTCTGGCGTAGATCAAGAAAGTAGCTATTTGAAGATGAGTCTTTTCCCAGATTCTGTCCCATCTGTCTGTTCCTGGACCCATTCCAGACTTTTTAATTATTGAAACCTTATAATAAAGTTTATTATCTAGTAGTGTAAGTCAGTTAGCTTTGTTCTTGTTCAAAATCATTGTTATTGACAGCATTTCAAGGAGAATTTTAGAATCATTTCATCCATACACATGCACACACACCATCTTGGAGTTTTTATTGGGCAGGCACAATTGTTTCTTATGGTCGTAATGAAAAAGCTTAGTAAAATATTGTATTTCTTGAAATACTTCTAAGGAATTGAAGTTGTAATTGGGATTTGACATCAGGGAGAATGGGATAACACGAATATAAAGTTATTTCTGCAGATATGATAAAAATCACTGTATCAAATGTTAATACTTAACCTTCCCTTTATAGAAAGGATACATACTTATTTAAGTAGCTTTGATATTATTTAAAATTCCTAATTGTTCCATGTCTGGCCATTCTGCCTCCCTGACAGTGGCTTGATCAGTTCATGTAGACTGGCTATTTCTACTTTATCACAATTAAAGTGGAATATAAATAAATGTATTCATTATTGCACATATGATACTATAGTAGCCATTTAACTTCTTTAGTTTTATAATGCTTATTCATATCGTTATTGTATTTCCTCTAATAACAGGCTTCAGGTGCACATACAAGGAGACAAGATGTTGTGTTTGTGTTAAGTTTCCGTGTCAGGTACCTACCATGTAGCCATGAAGAAGATCAAGAACACTGCAGGGAAGCGGGCATCCCTAGAGCACGACTGGACCAGGTCGGGAGAGGTCTGCCCTTTGCTGTCTCCATGGCCAAGGAAGTCGCTGAAATAGCACGTGAAGCTCACTGGGGCTGGCTTCCATCTCTGCTTTTGAGAAAGCAGCGGTCACGTGGAGCTGCGAACGCACTGAAGGCTCCAGAAGACTGGGGCCAGGATTGATTTTACTTAACACACTTGTGCGTGACCCGGGGACAAGAGTAATATGCTACAGCGAGCTTCCAGTGAACTAAATAGGGAAAGATGAACTGCAGGTAAACTTCGGAAAGACTTATTGAGGTTGTTTGGGCTGTAAAGTATTTCATTTTTAGTAGAGACATGAGTGGGGGTGCTGTACAGACATTATTTTTCATCCGAAATCCCTCATTTTTGTTTCAGAGCGTTTCCGAATTCTGGAGAAATGAAAGCCATTCTAGATGGACTCCCAAAGTCAGTCTTTAAAAACTGTATTTAGAGGGGACAAGGGTGGCTGGGGAGAACGTGGCCGAGTTGTAGATGGAGGGAGCGTGGGAACCAGGAGGTGCGGCGCAGGGCGTGGCCCTGGGCGGGCACTGGCGCAGGGCGGAGGGAGGGGGGTCAGCCCAGAGGATCTGGGGCGACAGCACCACCGCCCCCGCCCCCGTCACAGAAGGCGAAGCATTAGCAGGAATAGTAACTGACAGGGTGAATCCTTGATGTTTATCAGGTCACCAAGGATAACGACTGTGAAGTGCAGTAAATAAGTAGAACATGCCAGTGCAAAAGTGACAGGGTTTTGATCACAGTTTGTAACGGGGAAGATCTGAAGGGGGTGATTCACGTAGACTTGTTTCCTGCCCCGATCCAGCTGGGCGGGAGGAAACCTTTGGGATTCAAGGGGAGCAAACGTAAACCCATAAATGGCACCCGAGCTTTGCATCACGAGCGTTGGAGTCAGTATTGCTTCAAGATTCCCTGCAGGCTAAATGATGAACTTGAAAAGGTTTATGTACATGACTTGCGGCAGGTCCGCCACAGCAACGCCTTGGCAGCTGCTGTTGACAAAATGGGGAGCAAGCAGCCCCCAAACCATCTGCCTGTAGTGTTTAGGGGCAGCCTTCTCCAGCCAGAAAAGCTGAGATGTGTGCCCATGCAACATGTCTTACAGGTTTCTATGGGAATAATTGCCTATTTAAAAAGTAGAGAAAAAAATCACAAATCTCTCCCACCAAAAATACCAGTTGCTTCGACCCCTTGGGAAATGCCCCTGGTAAATGAAAGAAACAATGACTAGCGCAGAGGAAAAAGCTACAATAAGAACAGACAACTGTCCTGTCCCATCCAGAGGGGAAACAAACCAAAGATTCATTTTCTAATGTTTTCCCTTTAAATGAAAAGGTTTTGAAAGCTGTATACATTGAGCAGAATTACCAGGAATTATTGGTATGTTTTGTTACAGATATTTTCAATTAATTAACTTGTGTGTTCCAGTTAGGGAGAAAGGCCAGATAACTTGCGTTCTCAGGAATTCAGTGTTTTATAGATATCGAAACCTAATTAGTGGTAAAGTTCTCAGCAAAGCATTATGTAAGAAGAAACCGCATTTTTGTTTTACAAATTGAGACCCTGAAAAGCAGTTGCCTGTTGTGAGTCGCTGCCAGACTGCCAGCGCCTGTCGCCTGTCACCTGCCTGTCCTGTTTTTCCGAGGCAGCAGGGAGAGGGGTGCCACCTCTGGGCTGAGGGTTTGGGCGGGTTCCGTGGGGTCAGGCTCACCCGGCGCCATGGCAACCTCGTGGGCTGTGCAAGCTGCTCCATGAATGGCCAAAGCAATTAGATGGGCAGCAGGTCCGGCCAACCAGGGCTGAGATTTGAGCGCTCGCCTTCCGTCTGCTTCGCACCGCAGCTTTCCAGAGGTCCCAGGCGGGAGTCCTCTATTTGGCGGGGCTCCTCAGGCCAACATGAGTCACGTCCGCGGATCAGAGAACTGTCTCCTCCGGTGCAAACACCTGCCAGTCCCGGAAAGTCTGCTTTGTTGCAACTCTGTCCTTGGATAGGATTTGGCAGGTCCTCCTCCCGTGGGCCAGCGAAGGCAAACAGGCCAGTGGCAATTTTTGTGCGACTCAGAACTTGGGGGGACTGAGGTACAAACAAAATGCCACCGATGTATAAACAGAATGCAATTGAGACAGCTGCCCCCCTCGGAACAGAGGACCCCCCTTCTGTAGCGTGTGTGCCTTCTCTTCATCTGCCATCGAGGCCTTCACCCACTCAAGTGGGAATTCTTCGAGGGCAGGTGCATGGCAGGTGCCTGGCAGGTGCGCAGTCAGGTGCGCAGCAGGTGGGAGGCAGGTGCCCTGCAGGTGCGCAGCAGGTGCCCCCGAGTGGTTGAAGGAAGGGCTGTTTGCCAACCAGCAGACCAGGAGCCCCTGTGCATCTATCTAGGGGACACAGTGGAAACAATGGGGACATCACGCAGAGCGGGCTCTGGGAAAAGCGAGGGGACGTTTGGGAACTGGCACTGGGTGGGATCACTCAAGGTGCGCGGGTGACGGGGGAGGAGGCCCAAGGGGACGGGAAATGTGGAAACTGAGCTGGAGCTTCTGTACCAGGACGTGGTGAGAAGAGGCGAGGGAGCTGAGGGGCCACAGGTGTTTCCAGAAGGAGAAAAATGCGGTCCTCCCTCTAGGGCGTCTCTCCCTGTCCCGAGGGCAAGCCTGTGACGGTTAAGATTCTGTATCTTTCTGTGCCTCACTGTGTCTGGTCCAAGCCATCAGATCTTGTAGTTCTTCCTCGAATAGGTATCTTTTCAATAATTGAATGTACCATTTTTTCCCCACGTGAAGATTTTCTCCGTTTGAGGCGAATGCAGTCTTTGTTGGCTGGGTTCTGGATAGGAACAGATCCCATCCTGCTGGAGCGCCTCTGGATCAGCCCACGGCTCGGTTCCGAGGCTAACCCGAAATAAGTGACCTGAAGTTTCCATTCGTCTTGGATTCTCCTGTGTTCCGCAGAGGTCACGTTCTGTCGCCCTGGACAAGCAGCAGCTCTGGGGACACCTGTCTCAGGAAGGAAGGGACGGGTCCTCAGGCAGATGGGGTCCTCCCCTGGCCCTTTCCCCACCTGACCATGGGGAGAAAGATGCCCTCAGGACCCCCAGCTTCTGGCCCCTACCTCCATTTTCCCAGGAGCAAAACCAATGGTAAAAGACTTGCGGATGTTATTAAGCAAGGCATGGGGAAAAAGGTGCCTATCCAGAGATTTTCTTCCTGTCACAGAAATGTACCCAAATCATCCATTCTTGCCACTGAAAGTCAGCTGATTTAGTACATAATTTCATGCACTGACTATATGGGTAGTTAGGTAAACCATTCTTATTTACCTACCGATGGCTAAGTTTCAAGATAAACCTCAAAAAATAGTTTGATGTATGAATATGTATCAAAAAAGATACCTATTGATTAAAAATGTATATGTCGTTTCGTGGTTTGTTTCTTAGGATGTTTTGACACCTGTAAAGACATCTTCCTGCCCCTCCTGGGGCTGGCAATCCTTGGAGGCAGTGCAGGAGCGTAGCATGGAGCGCGCCTTGGGGGTGCGAAGGAACCAGCCCTGACTAGTCACCCCTAAACGGCCCCCCCTCTAAGCATCCCCAGGATAGGTACCGGTTAACTGGGGCCACCCCTGCCGTTGGGAGCCCCCCTTAACTGCTGCCCCACCCATGTGCCTTTCCCACAGAGCCCCGATAAAGGCTGCTCTGACCTCTGACCTCTGACCTCACTCGGGATCCCCCACCGGCCCCTCCAGTGTCTGTGGCCCCGAGCAAGAGGCGGGATGTGCCTGGTCTCCGGGGTGTGGGTAGATCACTTCTGTCTCCTCATGTGGCCACTCCGGAGAGGACACAAAACCACCTGACAAATCGGAAGGTTTAAGACTGAGGCCACAAAACAGCAGCTGTTGCGTAAGTATTTTTAATGAATTCTTTTGGAGAAATAGATGCTGTTGCTGTTTGAGATTGAACGATATATTCCTGTGAAGATTAAACCAAGTGGCTTGATGTCCACAAACATCAAGGGACACTGTTTGAGTCCTTGGGTTCCAGTCACAAGCTGCGCACACAGGCAAAGGTTCACCTTGCACCCCATCCAGTCGCTTCTGCCAGCACCTCCATGTGGTGCTACCTGCTTCCTCTTTCACTCTGCTTCTGGTACCTTGATTTTCTTGCTAACTGCATGTGCAAAGCAGTATGAGAAAGCTTATGAGTTTTGAAGCTAGAGACCCTTGAGTATGAATCCTAATTTACTGTATAGTCATTCATTCATTCACTCATTCATTCATGTTTTCTGTACTTGGACATATGGAAACTTAGGCGTTGGCTTTGTTCCATATTAGCTGTGCCTTAGGGGACAGTTTCACAATCTCCCCCATCATTTATTCTACTGTCTATGTCTTGGGACACTAATCACAGTTAACATTTGCGGAGCATTTGCCCAGTGCCAGCCTGAGTTCGCCTCACCTCACTCTCCTTACACAGTGACCACGGGCGGTAGTCACCATTGTTACCCGACTCTCTCGATAAATGCAGTTAGGCCACGGGAGGTGAATAATTTCATCGTAGTCACTTAGTTAACAAGCGGGGGAGAATTGGAATCCAGGTCCAGCTTTTTCCAAATCGTGTATTTTCTGCACTCTCTGATTAGCCATCGGCCGGGGCCTTTTAACCTGACTGCAGAACGGAAGTCAGCCTCCCAAACGGTCTCAAACGTGTAAGTGAGTCCCCGAGAGATCTTCCCTCCAAGTCCAACCGGCCGGGCAGTGGGGCCGGCTTGTCTGACTGTTCCTGCTCTTCCCGCCCCAAGAGCACAGTCCCCGTGGACACAGCCCCCGTGGTCCGCCTTCCGCAGCACAGACCATAGCCATTCTCACACGCTGTCTGTCCCCTCACCTAGCGGAGCATCTCAGCCCCGGTTCCAGGCCGGTGCACCCCTGGGATGCGGTAATGCTAGGCCAGGACCTTTTCAAGTTAAAAGGAGAGGTTTGCTGCTTTCTTCCTGCTGAGGCAACGGGCAGCTCTTTTGTCTCGCAATACACTCTTCAGCTCAGCACGTGGGTGCCTGAACCCCAGTGGGGTTGCTGCCCTGCTTCCCGCCAACGACTCGACCCTCGGAATTTCTAAAGGGGCTTCACTGGGGACTGGGGGAGGACTCCACTGCGCCTGGGGGGTTGGGTGTCACTCCCATGCTGCGTTACACTTTTCTACGGCGCTCAGAACTTTGAAAATGTGCGTGCTGTGTAAATTGGTTTTAAAATCTGGAAATGTGTGTGCCATGGCGGCGGGACTTGCTGACCGCGAGTTCCTCTCTCCCTCTCTCCATTCTTGTTAAAACAGCTGCATCTCAGTAGAGGAATGTCACTTGTTCTAATGCCACATCACTTTACAAAAACTGCTTCTGGTCCCCAAGTTGGACAGAGGGCCAAGCCATGACTAGGACATGGGGAAAAAATTGGAGTTCAGTCGTGCTTATGGGTCACTATATACATCTCCGTTAAAAGATCACATATCACAATGTGGGGTATGTATGCTCCTGAATTCATTCTCATGGACACTGTGCTCACCACAAAACAATTTTAGAGGAATGCTAGTTAAAGCAAAGCAAAGGGAAACATTGGGTAACCATCATATTTTAAGCTTTTATAATAAATAGTAATAAAGTTTCTTATTCAGCTATTGTCGAATGCACTTTGAAATAAGTGGTACTCACTGTAGTATTAGCCAACCTTAGTTCCTTAGCTGACTAATCCAAATGGCTTGCTAAAGGAGAGGTAGTATATATATATATTTTTGTAAGATTTTATTTATTATTTTTCAGAGAGAGGCAGAGAGGGAGAGAAATAACAATGTATGGTTGCCTTTCACCTGCCTCCAGCTGGGGACCTGGCTGGAGACCTGGCTTGCAACCTGGTTATATGCCCTGGCTGGGAATCGAACCAGTGACCTTTGGGTTCGCTGGCTGGCACCTTATCCACTGTGCCACCAGCCAGGGCATATATATATATATTTTTTTTTAATTTAATCTTTGTTGTATTTTTTTCCATTACCATTTAGAGAAGAGGTATTATATTTAAAGAGGTGGCAATGAAGATGTAGGCAAACTGATTTGTTAACAGTGCAGTCCAAGTTAAAAGTGATTTTAATCACATGGCATAAAACAATGAGTAGATGGTCATTTAATAACTAGCTTGAACTTTAGCTGCTAATAATAAAGTGCTTTGAGTGAGTGCAGAGTTTGGCCCATTTGATTCCTGAACGTTTTACAAAGGGAGCTATACAATTAAACGAATGGCACAGAATATTGTGGGTGGGATAATATGACCTTATGAAGGTTTGATATAGAAAGGGTTTCTTAGACTTTACTTTCAGATCTAAAACTGTAAAAAACAAAAAAGCATTCGAAATGTGTACCAAAATGGTCTGACACGCTTGTTTAAGACATTGTTACAATGGTTGGATGCGTATTTCTTGACATGACAAAAGACTGAGTGTCAAAACATGCCAAACCCTTCTAGCAGTAGCTTCCATCCCTGTTAATATTTCATAGAACAAAAAATATTTCGGATGGCTTTGTCAGAAGCCTTCTCAAATCTTCTTTTTAAAGTATGTTTTATTGATTATGCCGTTACAGTTGTCCCAATTTCTTTTCCCTTTGCTCCCCTCTGCCCAGGACCCTCTTTCCTCCTGCAGTCCCTCCCTCGTTAGTTCACGTCCATGGGTTGTGCATATAAGTTCTCTGATCCCTCGTTTTCCTCTATTCTTCTTAACTTCCCCTGTTTATACCCACCAATTATGTTTCCTAATCCCTGCACCATTTCCCCATTTCTCCCCCTTCCCTCTCCCAGCTGATAACCCTCCCAACGATCCCCTACTGACGATTCTGATCCTATTCTAGTTGTTTGTTTAGTTTGCTTTTATTTTGGAGATTCTATTGTTGATAGTTGTGAGTTTGTTGTCATTTTACTGTTCCTAGTTTTGATCTTCTTTTTCTTAAGTAAGTCCCTGTAACATTTCATGTAATAAGGACTTGGTGATGATGAATTTCTTTAGCCTTACTTTGCCTGGGAAGCACTTCATCTGCCTTTCCATTCTGAATGATAGCTTTGCTGGATAGAGTCATCTTGATTGTGGATCTTTGCGTTTCATCACTTAATTACTTCTTGCCAGTCCCTTTTTGTCTGCGAAGTTTCTTTTGAGAAATCAGCCAACAGTTTTATAGGAGGCCTTTTGTAGTAACTCTCTGCTTTTCTCTACCCAATTTTAAGATTCTTTCTTTATCTTTAACTTTTGAGATTTTAATTATGATGTGTCTTGGTGTGGTCCTCTTTAGCTCCAACTTGTTTGGGACTCTCTGGGCTTCCTGGACTTGTATGTCTATTTCCTTCACTAAACTTGGGAAATTTTCCTTCATTGTTTTTTCACATGTTTTCAATTTCTTGCTCTTCCTCTTCTCCTCTGGCACCCCTATGATATGGGTGTCGGCATATTTAAAGTTGTCCCAGAAGTTCCTAAGCCTCTCCTCATTTTCTTCAATTCTTGTTTTCTCATTCTGTACCAGTTGACTGTTGAGTTCCTCCTTATGTTCCAAGTCATTGATAAGAACCCCAGTTTCCTTCCCTCGACCACTGGTTTTGTGTGGATTTTCCTTCATTTCAGTTAGTATAGCCTCACTTCTTCCCTTCTGCATTTGCCATACTCAAGCATATCTGTCAAGTATGTGAGCAACTTTATCACCAGCATTTTGAACTCTGCCTCTACTAGGTTGGCTATCTCCTTTTCGCTAAGTTGTCCCACAGGAACCTTGATCTGCTCCCTCTTTTGGGCCACACTTCTCTGTCTCCTCAACTTGACAGGCTCCTGTGTTTGCCTCTGTGTCCTAGGTAGAGCTATGACCCCTTTTACATTGTAAGGGGCAGAGCCTTAGGAATGTATCAGTGCAGGGGTGACCAGTTTCACCACATTGTGACGCAGTTTGTGGGGGAGGGGTCAGAGAGGGAACAATGCTGCTTGCTTAGCACTTTTCCCTTTCCAGGTACTTCTCCCATTTTCTGTATGTGACTGGTGCCCTGGCTGAGGTTCCCAGGGTGGATGGGTCATGGATGTTCCAGGACTGTGGGGGCCTCTAAACACATGGACTCTGCTGAGAGACTTGCAGTTTCTTTCTCCACCCCAACCCCCACTGGTTTTCACAGACAGAAGCAATGAGGCTTGAAGCCCACTCCCACCCTGGTGCTGGAACCAAGAGACGCACAGTCTTATGTGGTCCCAGGAGCAATCCCCAGGTGTCCCTACTTTTTTTTCAGCATGACTGTACTTTCCACCAGCTGACCACAGCTGCCTCCAGCTACAGCCATTGCGTCGCTAAACTGCATCTTCTCTGTCCTGGCTCCACCCCTTCACCCTGTCTGGATGAGTGCTTCTTCTTTATGTCTTTGTTTGCTGGACTTCCGTGCAGCTCAATTTTCTGGAACTTCTGGTTGTCTCTAGTTCGAGGTAGATGTGGTCCTTCTTTCTTGGGGAGGGAGGTGCAGTGAGTGTCTAACCACATCTCCATCTTGGGCAAAAGTCACCTTCTCAAATCTTCATGTCACTTGTGGAATGATTTAAGAATTAAAAATTTGCCATTTGTTGTTGTTAAATCTTGGGCTAGCGTCATTTGTCCCAGCTCTCTACATGACTAGAGCGACACAGCAGGGCTAGCTCTCGCTATCGCAGCACATGGAAGGAGCATCTGTTGGAGGTGGAATGAGGGGTCTGCTAATTTAGTGGCTGCCAGGGCCATGCTGGTGGCATGTGGCAGGGACAGCCTCTGACCATGCGGTCATGCTTTCCAGGCAAAGAAATGAAGCTATTTGCTTTGGGCACAAAGTCGTTTCTTTTTTAAAAATTAGCCTACTTAACGCATGGGAGATTGCCACATGCCTTCATCGAACGCCGCATTCTCCACAGTGATTTCTGATGGCCAAAATGCAGAGTACAAATGCTGATCAGCGCACTTCACACAAGTACGGATGCTAGTGCTTCCCACACGTGTAATCACAGCGTGCGATCCACATAGTGACGGGTTCTAATTGCCCCCACCACATTGCCTTGAGGGTCCCCCTTCATTTTATCACCACTGGACCTTGTCACCCAGGAGCAGCCACCACAGCTGCCTTGAAGGTGCAGCCAACAGCCCCAGGTCTGATTATCCCCAAATAAGGATGCGAGAGATCTCCCGGCTGCGTTGTTCTCCCCCAGCTGAAGGGCAGGTTGCAAGCGAAGAGCAGTGCTGATGCTGCGTTCTGGTGCGACTGCTTTCTTATTCTTCAGAGAAGCAGGCAGGGGGCCACCTAGGTAAAGTAAATCTAGCTGGCAGCTCAGACACGGATGTATCAGGGTGTTAGGGTCCCTTTTCTCTTTAACACCTGGGGGGTCTACACGTCGGATGGATGCAGTGTCATGTTAGGGAATTGCAGCCCCTTTGACTTATTTTGAAGCCAAATGTGGGAGGTTCTAGACTTTATAATGTGTAGTTATAGGTTGACTGGTTTGTGCTGAGTGAGAGTTAGTGGCTCCTAGGTATCAGTGTTTGTGTTTCCCTTCACTTTATAGAACTGGCTCACACACACATGTAAAAACATGCATACACACGCGCACACACACAAAAAAGCTTGCTGATGCCTCGCATTCTTCCAACAAGCACAGCATCTTGGGTTTCATGTCTGGGGGAATCAAGCTCCATAATATATGGAGCACCTACTGTGTGTGGGAAAACGTTGAAGAGCAGGAACAGCCCTGCTGCCAGGATCCCATGAGCTAGCGAGTGCAGAGGTGACACAAAGAAGCAATTGGGCACTTCCATGCATGGCAGCGTGGGAGCCTGGGTGGGAGGCAGAGGCACGAGACTGCTGGAGCTGGGATGGGTGCAGTGAGGAACGCAGGGAGAGCACATTTCCCTGAGAAGGTGAATTCAGAGACCACCGACTGCTGAAAATGTCCATTTATGAACAACCTGCAGAAACAGACAACAAACTGGTCATTGCCAGAGGCCAGGGACGCAGGAATGGGGCCAAGCTGCTGATGAGCATGAATGTAAAACTATTTGCACAACACAGTACATGTACCAAGTGCTACTGAATTGTTCACTTTTTAAAGGTTCATGATTAGCCCTGATGGGTGCGGCTCAGCCATCCCACAGAGAGAAAACTTACAGTTCAATTCCCAGTCAGGGCAAGTGCCCGGTCTCCCATCGAGGTGCACGTGGGAGGCAGCTGGTCAATGTTTCTCTCCGTATAGATGCTTCTCTCCTCTCTTTCTCCCTCCTTTCCCCTCTCTCTAAGGGAAAATAAAATCTATTGTAAAAAGTTGTTATGCCAACTTCACCTTGATGATTTTAGAAAAGAGAGGACAGCAATGTGCCAACCACAGGAGGGTAGCATAGTGACATCGCTTGCAGATTCTCTTGTTCATGGAGCACACGGCTGTTGTCATGGGCCACCCACCCAGCAGGGCACTCTGTGTTCTCACTGGTGCCTGGGGGCAGACTGGCCAGGGGTGGAGACAGACCCAGGGGCATGATGTGGACCACGAAGGCTTGTGCCCCCTCACACCTCACAGGCTCACCAGATGTTGGGTGAATGAATGAACAGAGCAGGTGCTAAAAATCCCTGCTAATTCAGACTGGATGGATACACAGGTGAATTTTACCAAACATTTAAAGAAGAACTAACTCCTATCCTTCTCAACCTATACCAAAACATTCAGGAAGAGGGAAGACTCCCAAACTCTTTCTATGAGGCCAATATTATTCTAATCCCAAAACCAGGGCAAGACACAACTAAAAAAAAGAAAACTATAGGCCAATATCTCTAATGAACATAGATGCTAAGATTCTCAACAAAATATTAGCCAACTGGATCCAGCAATACGTTAAAAAGATCATACACCATGATCAAGTGGGTTTCATCCCAGGGATGCAAGAATGGTACAACATTCATAAATCAAGAAATGGAATACACCACATCAATAAATTGAAAGACAAAAACCATATGATCACATTAATAGACACTGAAAAAGCATTTGATAAAGGACAGCAACCATTTATGATAAAAACCCTCAGCAAAATGGGAATAGAGGGAGCATACCTCAACATCATAAAGGCCATCTATGAGAAACCTGAAGCCAACATCACACTTAACAGACAAAAACTAAAAGTTTTCCCCCTAAGATCAGGAACGAGACAAGGCTGTCCACTTTCTCCACTTCTGTTCAACATCATCTTGGAAGTTCTAGCCATAGTCATCAGAGAAGAAAAAGGAATCAAAGGTATACAAATTGGAAAGGAGGAAGTCAAACTGTCATTATTTGCAGATGATATGATAGTGTACATACAAAACCCAATAGGCTCCACCAAAAACTTACTTGACCTAATAAGCAAATTTAGCAAAATAGCTGGATATAAAGTCAATATCCAGAAATCAAAAGCATTTTTGTATACCAATAATGAAACATCAGAAATAGAAGTGAAAAAACAAATCCCATTTACCATAGCAACAAGAAAAATAAAGTACCTAGGAATAACCTTAACCAAGGATGTAAAAGACCTGTACTCAGAAAACCACAGAACATTGAAGAAAGAAATTGAGGAAAATACAAATAAATGGAAGCATATACCATGTTCATGGATGGGAAAAATTAACATCATTAAAATGTCCATACTACCCAAAGCAACCTATAGAGTCACTGCAATCCCAATTAAAATACCAATGATAGACTTCACAGAAATAGAAAAAATACTTCAAAAATTTATATGGAGCCAAAAATGCCCACGAATAGGCACAGCAATCTTGAGAAAGAAGAACAAGGTAGGAAAAATCACAATACTGGACTTCAAATGATACTACAAGGCTACTGTCATCAAAACAGTCTGGTACTGGCATAAGAATAGACATATAGATCAATGGAACAGAATAGAGAGCCCATAAATTAACCCAGGACTCTATGGTCAATTAATATTTGACCAAGGGGGAAGGAACATAAAATGGAGTAAAAACAGCCTCTTCAACAAGTGGTGTTGGGAGAACTGGACAGCAACATGCAAAAAGATAAAATTAGACCACCAACTTACACCATACACTAGAATAAATTCAAGATGGATAAAGGATTTAAACATAAGCAGTGCCACTATGAAGGTCCTGGAGAAAAATACAAGCAGGAAAATTTTTGATATCCTATGCCAAAATATGTTTACTGGTACTTCACCAAGGACAAAGGAAATAATAGAACAAATCAACAAATGGGACTGTATTAACTTGACAAGTTTCTGTTCAGCTAAAGAAAACACCAGCAAAATTCAAAGGGAACCAACTGTATGGGAAAACAATTGCCAATGATACCTCAGACAAGGGTTTGATCTCCAAAATATATAAAGGACTAATGCAACTCAACCCCAGGGAGACAGCCCTTAAAAAATGGACAAAAGGCCCTGGCTGGTAGCAGATAAGGCGCCGGCCTGCGAACCCAAATGTCGCTGGTTTGATTCCCCAGCCAGGGCACATAACCAGGTTGCAAGCCAGGTCTCCAGTCAGGTCTGTGGCTGGAGGCAGGTGAAACGCAACCATACATTGATGTTTCTCTCCCTCTCTGCCTCTCTCCCTTCCCCTCTTTCTAAAAATAATGAAATACAATCTTTAAAAAAAAAAGAATAAAACATCTGTCGGGGGAAAAAAAAAAAAAAAAAAAAAATGGACAAAAGACCTCAACAGACAACTCACTGAGGAAGACATACAAAGGGCCCAGAGGCATATGAAAGAATGCTCAACATCACTAGCCATCAGAGAGATGCAAATTAAAACCACAATAACTTACCACCTCACACCTGTCAAAATGGCAATCATCAACAAATCAACAAACAACAAGTGTTGGCGAGGATGTGGGGCAAAGGGAACCCTGGTGCACTATTGGTGGGAATGCAGGCTGGTGCAGCCACTATGGAAAACAGTATGGAGTTTCCTTAAAAAATAAAAATGGAGCTGCCTTTTGATCCAGCAATTCCACTACGAGGACTATGCCTGAAGATCCTGAAACACCAATTCATAGGAACCTATGTTCATAGCAGCGCTATTTACAATAGCTAAATGCTGGAAACAGCCCAAGTGCTCATCAGTAGATGATTGGAGAAAAAAACTTTGGTACATTTACACAATGGAATACTACACAGCAGAAAGAAAGAAGGAACTCCTACCCTTTGCAACAACATGGATGGAACTGGAAAGTATGATGCTTAGTGAAATAAGCCAGTCAGTGAAAGACAAATAGCATATGATCTCACCCATTAAAGGACAATAATGAACAAAACAAAAAACAAGCAAAACAGAACCAGATATATGAATACAGCGAATAGGCCTTCAGTGGTCAGGGGAGAGGGAGTTGGGGGTGGGGTGGGGAGGAAGACACAAAGGGGGAGCAGTTTAGACAAGAACCTAGTATGGAAGAACCATGGACATGGACAAGATGTGGGATTGACTTTGTGGGGGAATGAGTGGGTGGGGAAGAGGGCAGAGGGGAGCAAAAAGGGGATGGGTATAATACAATGACAATAAAATTAAATTTTAAAAAAGTTTTAATAAAATAAAATAAAATTGTTATCCCCCTCCACCCAAAAAATCCCTGCTAATTCACTGGCTGAATTTTTAACACATGAATGTTGTTGATATGTTCTTGTTCTGCTAGCAGGAGATTGGACCAGATAGGTACCGTCCTCAGAACGGTTTAATGGGGGTTCCAAAAGGAGCAATTCATTCACCATCTGGTCTGGGATGTTCTCCTCAAGACCATCCTTATAATAGAAGGTAACAGTAACATTAGTCAAAGTAGCGCAAGGATGGGAGCTGCCCAGGGCACCGTGGGTGGCAAGTCAGGTAGGACGGGCCAACTCTGTTGGTCAGCTGCAGCCCTTCGTGACTCGGGGACTGAGGAGGACCTGGGGACACTGAGCTTTCTCTGGAAGACACCAGGTTGGAGGTGACATGAGGGCAGCCCTGTCACCGGGCAGCGGTGGGTCCCGGAGGCCGCTCCTTCAGATGCCCATCCCGGCCAGCACCTCCTGACCCTGATGGCGCCTCCCTTCGCTCTGTTTAAATCAGCTCCTCCCGCCACTTCCTTTCATCACACTGTCTGCAGTTCTCTCTCTGGGGCCACATTTCGAGGTCTCTCAGGAACTGACTCCGCGGGCTATTATCGGGGTCCTGGGGGTTTGCCGCCATGCTGAGGCCAGCTTCTGTCTGCCTGCTGGCCTCTGCCTGCTGTCTCCAGGCTCTGCCACAAAAGCCACAGGACACACTGTCCCCCTGTCCCTCTCCAGGGCCAGAGTGGGCCCGTCGCTGCTCTCCAAGGCCCAGGGCAGCTTGTGGCGTCCGCTCAGGGCGCCAGTCACAGTGTCAGGTCTCTCACCGGGTTCCCAGTGGTCAGGGTGTGGACAGGGTTGGTGGGACACGTGGGGAATGAGCCAGGCTTCCTCCATCCGTTTGCAGAGACACCTGGCCTCACAGCCTGGCCCTTGTCCTGCCAGGGCTGCTGGGGGCCCCGGGGACCCCTCCACCTGGGCTTGCAAGCCCCTGTTATGTTCTCCCCCCACACCTCCCCCTGTGGGGGCCGCCCAGGGCTGGGGTGCTGAGAGGCTCGCTGTTCAAGTTTGGGGGAGGGAGGAACGCTAAGGGCCGTATGTGAATGGGGCTTTGTAGCCCTTTCCCTTTGTTGTCTCTCCACTGAAAAGGCCCTTGAGACAAAAAGGCTTCTTTTCCGAGGGTTTCCTTGAGTTCAGCTGTGGGCGCCAACATCAAATCAGATGTCACACGGGTCAGGGTGTTCAAATGAGAACAACGCTCGAATATTGTGAATACTTAGCATTATAGTGCAGCCAAGATGCCTTTAAAATTGCGTATTTCTTGTTCAATACCAAAAATCATACCAAAAATTAGCGCCAAGTATGAGCATCCTAAACATCCAGTCAAAGGCCGCAAAGATTTTTAGATTCCCACAGTGGAATTTTCCAAGTCCTTCCACACGTTATCATGAAACTTCCGTGTAGGCTAAAATCATTAAACACAAGTTCTCTGGGGATATCTTGCCAGGGTCATTTGGAGATTATTTCCCGAGCTTCTTTGTTGGAAAAAAAATTTTTTTAAATTGTGCAACGAATGGGAATTACGTAGAGCATGGTGGAATAAAGCTCCAGCAAATTCCTTCACAGCCGAACTCCACTGTTTAACACGTGGAATGCGTCTAATTGACGATTCTGCGCCAAAGTGTAAATTTGTCAAGGAGGAAATGCAGGCCCTCCCGCCCCCCCGCGACGGCTGCTGTGATCTGAATCCATGACTCCTGAATATTGCATGAGGCTGACAAGCACTTGTCACTTAGAGACCACATGCCGGCATTTCGTTTTCCATTTAGACATAATAACACATTATGCAAATCCGCGTGCCAAGGAGGGCTGGAGGCTGCCCTGGGGTAAACCGCCAGACACAAGTTGCTAATGAATGAACATTTCTTTATAGATTGTCTTCCTCTGGGGACTCGGGAGCTAGATGGGGACCCGGGAGCTAGATGGGGACCAGGGGACCAGGGGACCCTGGGACGGAGGCCTGGGTGGAGGTTGAAACGCAGGACTTCACCTGCAGTTACAACAGGGGTTTAGTTCAGGGAAGACGCGCAGAGCTGACATTTATCATGGATTTCCATTATAAATCAGCCCCGTTTTCAGGGCTGGTGCATACCGCAGCTTGACGTCTCCCCGGAGCTGGCCGGCTCCTGGGTTCGGGGCTGTCCTGGAAGGGCCGTCACTTTCTGCCTGACCTAGATGGCAGGGTACTAGGACTAGGAAGTTTGACACTTGAGGTTTTGATGAGACACAGCCTGGAACAGGGTTCCTCCAAGAGACCCCAAAGCCTGCCAGTAGGTGCCCGGGCCTTGACCGGAGTTTTCGAGAAGGTGGCCTGGGAACCTGCATTTCCAAAAGTAGCACAGTGCCCTCCAGCCCCGCGCCTGAGAATCTCTGCACCGGATAGTCCCACAGGCTGGCAGTGAGCAGTTTTGACACTTCTCTGGACACGTGTTTCAAGTCAGCTGTGGGATGCAGCTGGGGACAGAGCATTCGCAGTACACTGAGGGTCCCCCATGGGAGCTCATGTGGCAGAGGCTCCAGGGGGGACCCTCAGGAAAGGCACAGAGGAGCTGTTGGTCATAACAGTGGCCCATTAGCACTGGCCACCACGCAGGAAAGGGGAAGGTCTGGGACAACCCTGAGGGCTCTTGGTCAGTGGTCACAGAACACAGCTAAGGGCGGACGTCTCTCCAACCCCTGCAGACCTGCGACCCAGGCCCTCTGTCCCCTGGCTCTCAGGGTGGCCAGCCCAGGCCTTCATGGATCCACTTCTGCACCCTTGAATTTGATGCCAGAATGAGTTTGAATGCTTGTCCCCGTCCAGGGGCCTGAAGGGACACTCCCTTGCGGACCGCCGCCTGCGTGCCAACAACTCTGATCCCAGGTCCACGCCACGCCTGCTCCTTCCCCATTCTGGCCTCAGCTCTCGTGCTCCGATCTACATATCAACCATGGTTTATCAGGCTCCTGAGAGCCTGCCTCTCGCTGGGTCCCCGCTGCGGCACTGGCCCCACGGGGCCTGCGCAGCCTGGTTGTAGCAAGAATCCTACCGAGTCACTTCTGCCAGAATCCCCATGTGGGCATCTGATCGACCCCCACCTCCCGGGGCTGATCCCCCTGACCTGCCTCCAGCAGTACGCTGTCCAGGCTGCTGGGCAAGAATGACCCCTCGCTACGGTGTCCCACCCGCAGACCCTCACTTGGACGGCCAGCTGTTGTTGAAAGTCCAGGTTTAAATCAGGCCTGATCACAGAGTCATTGCAGGTTGAGAGCAGAGATTATTCTGTCGTTCACGGGGGTGTCTATGACAGGTCTAGTGTTCCTTGGAGGTCATTTCAATTCAGTCATTCTCTTTTCAGCTTTGGTGGAGCGTATTTCCTGTGTTCCTGGCGCTGCCTGCTTTTCTGGCAAAGGGTCCATGGGGTTTAACTTTGTGAAAGAAAATGATACTTATAAGGATGTCTTTGTTTTGGTGTCAAGCCCATGATCTAACCCCGGGGTAACCCTGGCAGAGCAAAAGCTGGGGTCTTTGAGCAGCCATTAGAGAGAAGAGGGACACACAGGTCTGCGGAAGCCAGGGCTTTCTCTCGTTTTTCTTCCTTTCAGGCATAACGGGACACCTTCCCCTGGTAATACAGGGTTGGCGAAGCTGAGTGTCCCCACCCTCTTCAGCCTAAGACCCTCTAGACGCTCATTTTCTTGCAGGTAGATTACTCCAGACCAAGTGTGAATACTCAGAAGCTCACCAAAGACCTATCTTCGTGTGGTTGAAAAAAAGGTGCTATGAGCCTTTCCTTCATTCTTGCTCTTAATTTAAACTGCCCGTTTGAAAGGTCTTTGTTAGCAACGTTTTTTCTATGCTTCCTTTTCCCCATGATCAGCGGATTTTGAATCCACTAGGATGGTTGTGAAAATGTGACTGCATTTGCTCGATTGGAAAACAAAAGTAAAAGTCTTCCTTATTGTCCTCTTTCCTGGTCCCTGTGGTACTGAGGGCTCCATGAACACCCGGGGACCCCTAAGAACAAGCACTGTTTTGGGGAGCTTCCACAGCTGTCCAGCAGGTTCTGTCCCCCCATTGTTCACGCGGAGGGCGGGCTGAGGCTCACACACACACATGCGCACGTGGCAGGGTGCCCCCACCTGCGCTCAGTGCCAAGCAAGTGCTGTCTCCTGGGTCTCCTACCCGCGTGTCATTTATTCTGAGGTAACAGCTCCCTTCCAGCTAGAAGCTCAGTCCGTTCTTCATGGAACCACCTTTGGTGGAGGACACAGTTCAGTAGTAAGTCGTACATGTTAAGGCAGCATGAGTTTTCATCAGTTGGGTAGCCTGATAAAATGTGAAACATCTATGCAGATATTTGGAATTTGATCAATATATGACTTTCTGTATCCGATTAATATCTGATCCAAAAAATAGTGAGGTAGTTAGCTTACTTTGCGAACCATGGATAATATCATAACTCTTATGTCTTTTATTTTTTAAGTAATCCAATATAGAGTTTTAATTTATTCGTGTTTCTCAGTTTGTAAACTCCTTGACTGAGGTTTCCGTTCCCTGTGAACAATGAAATAGAGTGAGATGTGCCTTTCTGACCCTACTGTGGGATGCCCCGGTGTCTGCCGGCCTCTGCTAAGAGAGCCCAGGAAGTGGGTTCAGAACCGTGACGAGTATTTTTGTTCAATAGCTAACTTTTCACACGGCTGTCATTTGCTGTGGACCAGAAGCTAAAGCGATACTGAAGATTTATTCTGGGGTAAATAAGAGTTCATTGTTTTTAATAAAAAGCAAGATGTTCATGGGATGCCCAGAGGAACTCTGAATGGGATTCTGAGCGCACAGAGAGTTAACTCTTTAGACGTGTTTATCAGCAGGGTTTGATCAACATTTTCATGTTTATTTTTGTAGTTTCTAAAATAACATTCAATGTAACCTAATAACCTCAAGAAAATACTCCTGGTGTGTTCTAGGCACCCTGGGGACCATTGCCATGCCCGCCCCGACCGCGGGAACAGCCGGCCCCTCGGCCGTGAACCAGGAACCCAGGGCAGGGGCGCTACCGACGCCGGGAGAGGCGCGTTGGAGCCCAGCGCGGGCTGCGCGCCTGCGGGGGCTGGGATACGCCACGCGGCCTTTTCCGAGGCCCTAAGAGCGAATCAGAGTCTGAGCTGTGGAGCCGGAGGCACGGGGGCCCCAACTGGATTTTCCTGGAGCCGGCGCTCGGCGCCGGGAGCAGTACAACTGCGTCCTGGCCTGGCGCTGGCGGGACCCGCTCCGCTGAGTGCGGACTGGCTGCCCAGACACGGGGCTCGGGAGGACCCTGCGCCACGATGCTGCGCTTCCATCGGCATCTTCGAGGACAAAGGGCACGCGCGCGAGGGCCCGCACCCTGCTGCTGCCACCTGCCGGTGACACGCCGGGACGCCCCAGGTGAAGGCAGCTGACTGAGCACAGACAGACCTCTGATTCCCAGTGTCCTGCCTAACCGAGCACAGAGACCCCGGGCGGGTGACATCACCACCTAACAGCCCACACAGACCCTGGACAGGTGACATGACCACCCAACTGAGCGGAGAGAGACCTAGACATGTGATGTCACCACCGAAGTAAGTACTGAGAGACCCGGGCATGTGAGGTCATCTCTGAACTGAGCACAGAGAGACCCGGGCATGTGACGTCACCGGACATGTGACATCACCACCGAACCGAGTACTGAGGGACCCAAGCATGTGACATCACCACCGAACCGAGTACTGAGAGCCCCAGACCAGCAGCACCGCGGGGAAGCTTCCTCCCAGGAGCACAGGCGCTCAAAGCATAGTTTTTCCCAGCATCGCCGCATTGGCGACCACCCAGCTCTTTGTGTTCCGTGATGTGAATGAATTATTGATAAGGAGTCCTTGAAGGATGTGCAGAAAATGCGTGTACAGTCAACGCTCAGGAAACAATGATGCTGATGGAGGGAGAAAACCCCGCCACTATCTTCCTGAGATTAAACAATAACAAAGTGCCTTCAGGACTCGATTTAATGAGGAGGGCTAGGTAGCTCGTGGGTCTCCAGACAGGCGGGGCGCTTGCCAGGAAATTAATTACTGCTCGGCAGTCAGGCCAACGCAGGCGGCTCACGGTGGCACTGCGGAAAATAAAT
Source organism: Noctilio leporinus (assembly GCA_004026585.1). Classification (NCBI taxonomy): domain Eukaryota; kingdom Metazoa; phylum Chordata; class Mammalia; order Chiroptera; family Noctilionidae; genus Noctilio; species Noctilio leporinus. The sequence goes on from PVIW01001527.1 coordinate 219,467, forward strand.
ATTCTTTTAATCAGCGGTGCTGGCTCCTTGCCTCAAAAGTGACATCACACTTTAGATGCACGAGTCCCATATATTTAGGAGAGAATTTCAGAGCAAAGGGCCGGCCTGGCGTTTCTGACGCGTGTTTGCAGGGGTGTTGGCACCAGGCGTCCTCACATGTAGCGCGGCAGTGGCCTGGGGCTGGGCTGGGGACAGGGCTGTCACCTCCTCCAGTGCTGCCCGGGCTCGTGCGGGAGGATGCCTGCCCTCCGGGGTGGCCGTGTGGGCTCCTGGCCTACGTGCGGCTCCGCGCCTTGGTGGGCTTCTCAGCCCCGCTCACCTGAGCCGCATCTGGCTCCCCCGCAAGGAAGCCAGAGCGCTCAAAGCAGCAGGTGCCTGGTTTTACCAGCACAGCAAGTTAACACACAAACTCCTTACGCGCAGGGGAGAACTTGGGTGCTGTTTCCCATCGCAGTTCAGGCGGAAGTGCGTTGTCTCACAGGATAAAGGTATGAGTCCTGGTTCCTGCGATGTGGTGTGTGGCATCCTCGTGGCCTTGAGGCAGGGCCAGGCTCTGGATGTGTGACTTGCCCAAGACAGACTCCTGAAATGGACGCAAATTAAAAGGAGTGATTTTTTTGGCTCAGGGGATAAGGCACCAGCCTGTGAACCCCAAGGGGTCAGGGGTTCGATTCCCAGCCAGGGCACATAACCAGTTTGCAAGCCAGGTTTCCAGCCAGATCTGTGGCTGGAGGCAGGTGAAAGGCAACCATACATTGATGTCTCTCTCCCTCTCTGCCCCTCTCCCTGCCTCTCTCTCTCAAAATAATAAACGAAACCTTAAAAGGAGTGATTTCTAGGACAGCTTCTGCGCCCAGATCCCCACGAGGGGCCTGCAGCATCTCGGAATTTCATTGTGCCTGAACTTTTATCCAGAAGAGCACAACCACCCCTTCTCCAAGTGTATTTGAAAATTTTATTATACTTTAAGTTCCTTCAGGCTAGACATGCAATCTTCATTTTTATTTAACTTGCAAGTATTTATAGCCTTAAAACCAACAGATTCAGGATAATGTCGAAGTCCTGGGTTCATTACGGAAAGGGGACCACACCTCTCTGCCTGGTTACTTCTGTCCTCCCCCAAAATGTCTCCAGTGAGGAAACTGCATTTTAAATCCCAGAGAGAGTTCTCGGAAAAACAAGTTCCCCCCTTTTTTTCTCGGGGTTTGATTGGCATTGGCAACAGTATTTTCAAAAAGGAAATTGTGAGTTTCTATGTTAATAGATGAGTCCGTGTGCTACTGTCTTTTTACAATGAGTTTCTATCATTTTTTTCTTTCAGTTTGTTACACTCCTAATGGTAATCTATAAACTCTATTGTTGCTACCTGTAGAATACTCATATAAACACTAGGTATACATGCTAATTAAAAAATACCACTTGATGATAAGAGAGGTGATAGGAATAATGATAGAACGCCCTTTCTTTCAGATGACTGATTTCCACTAAAATGACATATTCATTCAATACAATGAATATTCAATGTGATTGAATAAATATTCATTGAACACCTGTGCTAGGCCCTGGGGAATATTAAGAGGAGAAAGATTCTGTTTTGGTACTTACAGGGGTAACAAGGGTAGACTGCATTGTTCTCAAAGATCCCCCTTCCTGTCAGAGGGTCACACTGCCCTACCTGGAGGAGGTCTGTACCCTGTCCTTGGCCCAGTGATTCATGGGTGTGGGCCTGACGCAAGTGACACGGGGCAAGTTTAGGGAGCGCATGGGCTCCCCAGTGCCCCTGCTCCCGCCGTCTGCTGTGAGCGGTGTGTGTCTTGACCAGGAGCTGCTCCTTGCTCAGGATATGACGCTGACCCCAAGCTGCGCACTGCCACCGCCAACATGCAATGTGCCTGTTGTGAGCCTCTGAGCCTTGGGAAGTGGCTTCCCTGCCCCCGGGAAGCAGCAGAAACACTTTGCGTGCAGTCAACCTCCTCTGTCCGTTTGTTCCGGGGCACCGGAGTTCTGAGTCCGCCGAGAATTGTGTGACTGAGAATCCTGCCAACTTGAGCTATGGGACAGCTGAGGGCAGCCTGCGTCTGGGGCTCCACGGGCCAGATTCACATCCTGGTACACTTGGAGAAGGAACTGCTGCTAGCGTCACTGAATTCAGGTCGCCCAGAGGAACAGTCCTGCCACGGCTTTGTTGTCTGAGGTGTGCCCTCCTGGTCCAAGCCAGTTGTCAGTTCAAGGCTGAAGCTTCCAGGTTTTGTTTATCCAGTGGGATGAAAATGAAGGCTTTTTCTTAGGGGCGGTTAACCCGTGAGGGATGTAATGCATCTGTGACAGGCCATGGCCCTTAGGATGTCGATGAGCATCTGTGTCTCCTTCTCCCCCGAGGCTCGGGGTTCATGTGACCCTGGCCTGAGCCAGAGCCAGAGAAGGTGTGGGCACTGCACCGCATGTGTCCACATGGCTGGGAGGTGGAGGGAGGGGTGGCCAGTGGTTTGCCTTGCTCCAATAGGCACTGTGGTCATGAGATCTGTCCCTGCACCTCCACGTACCGACACCAAGTGAGAGTCCTATGATCTGTGAGGAAGAAGCTAAAAACTAAGATCACATCACATACTTCTGCTGATTCTTGTCAGGAATATTTTCCTGCGTTGCTTTGCCAATGGCCTTTGCCGAGGCTCAGTGCAGGGCCCGAGGTGCCCCTGCTCGGTCCCGTGGCCTCGGGGGGACACATCGTAACACATGCAACACTTACCAGGTGGAGCAAGGGAGGGACTCGTCCCAAATAGTTGCGGATGTCCCCCCAAAGGAGCAAGCAGGGCTCTGGAACAAGTGGCGTCAGGAGGTTGATGGCACGGCTCCTGTCCTCTGCGGACAGACAGCTTATCAGGAAGAGGCCCAGGCAGTGCCCGCCTCTGGCAGAAGGGCACCTGCTCATAATAACTGCTTCTTCGTCCTCTTCGTTTCCTGGACGCCAGCGTCTGAGGTCCCCAGGCCACCTTGGGGTGAGAACTGAACTTCTCCATGTGTGGGCCAGGGCCATGCACCGCAGGACACTTGGGCTCGCTAGGAAACATGCAGGTCTGTCCCCAGCCCTTCACTGCCCCCCAGACTCAGGAGCCCTGGGGACGGACCCAGCCGTGAGCACCCTGAGGTCTGGGCCCAGCGGGGACTTGCGCAGGCCCTGAGGACACGTCCCCTATTGTCCCCACCCCCGCATTAAATAGAAGTCCAGACAATAACACTTCTATTCCGTTCAGCTCACTCAAGAGGGAATAAATAGCATCTTTTAGGGAAGATATTAAAATGGCAGCCTTTGAAACACATAGCCTCCTCCGCCCCCCAATGTGAGTTTTCAGATACAATGTCTCTCCTTGAAAGAAATTTCACTACAGCCCGAAAGCCTCCATTTAAACTTGAAAAATCCGATGTGCAGCCTGCACCCCATGCAGGCCCGTGGAAGGGGCCCTTTTCTTGGCCCCTCGGGGCAAGTGCAGCGGGTCTTTCCAGTTACCTGATCTTTGCTGCTCTGCCGCGAAGAGAGGGGCTGGGCCCGCTGCAACCTGTCCATGGACTCTCCACTGGCCTCTTCTTTACAGTTCGTTGTGCAGGTACCTGGAGTAAAAGAAAGGAAGCCTTCTCTTCAAGGAAAGCAGTGCCCTCTTATTTCAGCCTCACTTTGCAATCCCTGCGGGAAGCGATTTCCTTGGTAAATACCATAATAAAGTATTCCAGTGACCCAGCATGGAATGGCTTCAAAGAGCATCGCCCATGGCAGGAACAGTGGCAAACGCTGACTTCGTTCGTTGCACAGACGTCTCGTTTCCTCAGACGAAGGCTGACAGTGACCGGGCCTCTACACACATAAATCACATTTTGTGAAGAGTCACCACATGCTGCATGTGTGGCCTCTGGGACTTGATGGTCTGCAGCACATGGCCCAGCCCAAGGCTTATTCGTTCCTGTCAAGCGATTCATGAACTGCGTCCCGTGCGCGCCGAGAGGCTGCGGCATGTCACGGAAGGAAGGGAGAAGATGGAAGCATGCAATGGGAAGAGCCCCTCACGACTGTGTCAAGTCTTCAGAGGGCACGAAGCACACAAAATCCTACCATGTCACCCGGATTCTGGAGGAAGCACAGATGGTGACAGAACTGTCACAGGAGCTAAGCTGCGAACAGAAAGTCACACCCAGCCCAGCCTGTGAAGCGCTGTAGGAGTCCCGGTGTGAACAGTTGAAGTAACAGAATAGGAACGTGCAACACATTTTCCTCTTCTTTCCCAGGCCGTCTCCGCATCCTCTGAACTCACTGATAAGTACTGCGCTAATCAAATCGTAATTACTGCTTATAATGACAGTGCGCTCTTTGACTAGAATACCCTTTTATATATGCATGTTATCTCATTTAATCTCTCTGACCACACTGTGAGGTCAGTATCCCTACACTTCCATGAACAGAGGTGAAGAAGGAGGCCTGGAGGGCAAGTGGGTTTTCAAATGTCACCCATCCACGCGTCATTGGTTAAGCGGCCCCATGCGACCTGTGACCCTTCACCCACGCTCTGAGGCGCTTCCCCTTGGCAGGCGGGGAAGCCGCCCTGGGCCCCACTTCAGCTGATGCCTCCACCTCAGCCACCTTTACAGCAAGATGTAATGGCGTTACCAACCAGCCAGAGACCTACATTGTCCGCCACTTAGAGATTAAATAGATGAATTTATGGTGCCAAGTTCCTCAGTCCTGCCAGATGTTAATAACCCATACAGGTGGGGCACTGAGTGTTCGTCAGGCAATGTGACCATGGGAGAGGTGGCCTACATCCTGGAGGGCTGATGCCGATGCAGAAGTCCGAGTTCAGACCCTGACTCTTCCACACATTGGCTGCACTGAGCACATCGGCTCATCTCATGAAGCTGGCCTCCTAGTCAGTAACACAGTCTTTTAGAGAAAGGAGTACATGCACGTAGGGTTACTGGCGCTCAGTGTCACCGTTACCTTGAATGGAATGCGGGCGAGTACCTGAGCTCCACTTCCACCGCACCTGGGAACACCCAGGGTGCATCATTTTATGAATTAACTCATAGGGAATAGAATCTTTGGTATCAATTGCTAAATATTTAACACCTTAGTCACGCTCTTTTCTGGATAGTCTGACCACTTAGGATCCATAATGGAAGTTGTACTTGCAGAACAGGAAAATTACTAAAATTTAAAGGTCTGAGATACATGCAGCAGTGATACAGAATTCTGATATTTCACAGTATTTGAGAGCAGAAAGGTGTGGTGACATTCCTCTCTAAAAGCAGGGGTGCCACTTCTAGTTGACATCATGGGCATGCCCCTGATAACTGAACTCTCAAAAATAACCAAACCTCTGTGAGTTCCCAAGTATCTCAAAGGGACAACTCCTAATACCGCAAAACCCTTCCATGCGATCATAGAGCAGCAGAACTTGGGTAATCACGGAACAGGACAGCTGCGTAGATGCTTTCTTGGTACCCACTTCATTCTGAGGCTTAAGAATAGCCAATCGGTAGCTGAGCGCCCTCCTGGGAAGGAAGCATCAGGTCTCTGATGAGAATCCAAATGGCAAATGATGATAAATCATGCCATTTTATGACTATTTTCATGAGGCTTTTTTAATGATGCAGCTTTGGAATAAGTAACACTACCTCGGGGTTGAATTGGGTTCACCCACTGTGGCTCTGTAAGAAGGGAGTTCAGTCCCCGCTACATGATGCTAACCGGTAATGGCTGATGGACCCAGTAGAAAATCTTCCCTCGATTCTGACATTAACTTTTTTCTTCTCCTGTAATAGAGATGACCAAGGGATAATTACAACTGCATGGAAAAATCAGGGAAATCGGGAGATGGGAGGCCGTATTTGCTACAAGATAAGAAACGAAGGAGAGAAAGCAGAAAAGGAAACCCGGAGGGACAGGGTCAGGGGGCCAAGCCAGCTGTCTGGCCTCAGTAACAGAAGTAACAAAGACAGCATCCTCCCTCAGCGGCCAGGAGAAAGAACACAGGAAGAGACCAAAGAGGCGAGGAGCCAGCAATGTAGCTCTGATATCATAACAGAAGAAAATTTATCTCCCGTTCCATCATTTCATCTTTTCAATGTGGAAAATTCACCGGGCAAGCCGGCGGATACAGATAAAAATAAATACTCCTAAATTCCAAAGATGACTTAAGTTTAAGAAAAATGTTGAAGGGTCGTGAATCCAGTGAAAAGCTTCAATCAATGAACCAACAGAATGTTTTTCTTCTTTGCAGAGATATTTAGCAACTAAAAAAGAGATTTGGAGACTATCAAGTCAACACCAGTCTAGACTGTCAACAATCCCAGCTCCCAAAAGATTTTGGTCTGTAGGAAGCTTGCAGTCGTAGCTGAAAAATCAACACCGTTTATTAAACCTGGAAGAGAAGTAAGGTCACAGGCCAACTGTTATCCCCAAACTGGAGAGACTGACAAATACAGAAAGTCGCAACCTCCGGACGCAGAAGTTCCTGAGCAGCAAGGGGAGGGCGCAGGGGAGGAAACCTGAAGTACAGCTGAGGGCCAGAGTGGCAGGCAGCTCTGAGGGTCACGCCCTCCAGGAGGACCCAGTCACCAAGCTTCACCCCCCAGCTTGACCTGGTTCTTGCGGAGAACCCCTGTGCTCCAGCAGGAGGAGCGGAGGAGCCATGGTGCAACGTGGGGGCGCTCTGCTCCCCTGATGGATGAAGCCTGCGCTTCGGGCAATTCTGTGGCCAGAGCCCGACCCGCCGGGGTCTCTGCGTAGCCTCTCTGGCCTGGGAAAGGGGGAAACCCTCCACAACCCCGTCCACCATCCTGTCTCAGCTAGAGGTGGAGCGGGGAGCAGACCAGAAGGAGCACAGCCCAAAGCTGCAGGCTCCCTAAAATCCTGACATCTCCCAGCACCTCGGGAGGCCCCCTCTGCCCACCCACAGCGTTCCGTGTACCCAGCACGTGTCCCTTTATCAATACAACCTTACGAGACGTACTGCAAGGCAGAAACTCAGGGTGGAAGGCAGAGTGTGCGTCTAAAGCAGACCCACAGACGCAGAGATGTTAGAATGACCAGACCGGGAAGCTAAAACCTCCCTGATTCAGGTGCTGGGGACCCTAACGGGTAAAGAAGTTAACATGCACGATGGCTGGGCCAGGTCAGCAGAACGACGGAAATTCCAAAATCGAGTGTTGCAGATAACCCTTTAGTTAGCGATACCACGGCAGAAGCGAGGAACGCCTTCGGCAGGTTCGTCGGGACACCGGCACGGCCGGGGAGGCATCTGTGAGCCGCGGCTCTCCTGCTAGAAAGTTCTGAAGCAGAAAAGCAGAGACCAAACCCGGAGGAGGCCAACGGGAAGCCACCTCCCTCGGAGCAAAGGCAAGTGTCACATTGGACACCTGAGTCCCTGTGCTGGGCAGAGAAACCACCAACCTCTAATTCTGTGCCCTAAAAACTACCCTATAAACATGAAGAGGCAAAAAGATGTTCTTCGACCGACACTCCTCGGGTGCCTGCCCCGAAAAACCCCGTAGCAAAGGTGACCTGTTGGGAGTGTGGGCAGTGAAACTGTGTGCCATGAGGGTCCGAGGAGCAGACGGACAGACAGCCTTAGCACAAGTTCTCAGAACGTTCGGTGCATGCGAAGCATTTCAAAGTGACGCAGAGTCTTCCCTGAGTAGGAACTCTGCTTAACCAGAGTCACCACCATCCTCCGTGACACTAACGGGCAGGGACAACTGTCAAGCAGACAGGCTCCTACAGGAGTACGTCCGTAATGACACGGGGGGCCGGGTGTCCGTGTGCTGTGGCTGCAGCCCCCTCCCACGACACCAGGCGGGGAGCAGCCCCCGAGGGTCACCTTCCAGGTTCACCGCTCAGGTGTTTGAAGGTCAGGCTGTATTTTCCTGAAGCGTCCGTGTAATCAACGCCTGGGACAAAGTTGACAGGCTGCACATTTACAGTAAAAGGAAAATCATACAGTTGCATCATGGAGTTAAAATACAAATCAAGCAAAGGCAAACCTCACCATGTTCATCCTTCCAGAAACCACTGCTGCTGTAAAGACTACGGAGGAGAAAAAGATTCTTAGGGAGGGAGGAACTGACTTTGAGAGGTTGGTTTGGGGATGGAAAAGATACGGTCAGGTGAACAGGATGCTTTAGAGTTGGACAGAGATGGAAACACTCTAGCTCTTACTAGGTGGGTACATTTCATCAAGTGACATGTCCTTTTTGGGCCTCTGTTTCTTCCTGTATGAGATAGGGAAGTACCAATAATGGTACAGGGTAATTTTGCAGATGCAGTGACATTCTCAACAAGCCAGAAGAAAGGGGATCCTGGACGTGGAGTTTTTGGAACACTTGTTCACGGCCGTAGGAGGACGTAGCAGCAAAGACAGCCGTGCGAGCCAGGGCCCATGGAGGTGCCTGGCGCAGTGGTCGGCAGCAGGGGGCGGGAGTGAGGCCGGCATCTGTGAGAGACCAGCCCACACGGCTGGAGAACCGCTGACCCCAGCTGCTGCGGGGTGGAGGGGTCATGGTGCCGCCCACCCGCATACGCTGAAAGTCTGCGTGTGCACAACATGGACTCCCCTGAAACTTACCCCCCAATAGCACAGTTGATGAACCCATTTTCTATGTTATAGACCGTGTCCTTAAATTCAAGCTGGAGAAAAGAAAATGTTAAGACCATCGTCAGGGAAGCATTGATTTCAAAAGTCCACATGTAAGTGGACCCCGGCAGTTCAAACCTGTGTTGTTCGAGAGTTAGCTGCACATTGCCGTGTGCTGCTGAATGTTTCAGTATCAATTTTCTAGGGAAAAAGCACCCTAGCTTCTCGCTTGTCAGATTTGAGGGTGTAAACGCTTCCACCACAGCCGACAGACACCCCTGAACTCAGCGCCAGGATGAGATGGCAGCGATCCTGCCACTTCCAGCCAGTGGCAGCGCACGGGGGTGTGTGTGGGGCTCAGAAGTGACCTTGAATGTGTTGGAGACGACCTTGAGTGCCTGGAAGGGCTGACGACGCGGTGACGCAGTGTGGCCATCAGACTCACAGCAGCAGGAAGGTCGAGTTGATGCTGCCCAAGTCATTTGCTGAAGCTGCTGACTTGGGGCTTTGAACTGTGTGGTGTCCTGAGCTTGGCCGATGGCCCGTGCCAGGTGGGGGGTCTTAGTAGAGAGCAAACCCTCTGAAAGGGACCCGAGAGCTAGTCCTCAGTATAGTCAGAAGTAAGTCCACCCTCCTCTAGCCTGTGGGTGCTGAACGGGAGTTTGACGCTGAGCCCACTGGATCAGGAGGAAATGCAAAGCTGCTTCTGTGTGTCGGCCTCCAGTGGGCTAAGAGCCCGCATGCGTGGTCTAGGATGTTTTGTGAGCCTGCAGCACCCTGCACACTGGGGACAGCACGATGACAGTGACCTCAGGGCACCCTCCCCACCAGGCCTCACAGCACAGCCTCCAGAAACTCTGAAATGCACACTTTACTGTTCCCGCACCCCCAGAAGGACAGGGAGACGGGCACTGTGCATGAGACCAGTATCAGCCACATAAAGCTCAACAAATCCCCAAAGATTTTACATCTTAGGATGGAGAACAAATACGGTTTTTGTGTTTCAAGAAGTGAAAGACAAAGTTTAAAAAAAAAAATGTTCCAGGAAACAGAAAGCAAGAGAT
>PVIW01001527.1:229248-269558 GCA_004026585.1 Noctilio leporinus
GGGGGACGGAGGGGAGCAAAAATGCGATGGATGTAATAGAATGACAATTAAAAAAATGCGGAAAAAAAGAAAAAAATTTTTTTAAACTGTTAAAAAAATTGAATAGAATGCATGAAAGTGAGCAGCATAATAAATACTACATATACAAGAGTGCTTCTTCTAGAAATGGGTTGGATGGCTTGTGAAGACACAGGTTCCTGGACGTGACCCTCACAGATTGGGACTCAACGGCCTGGGCTCCAGTCCAGGATGTTTTTTTCTAAGTGGCTCTCAGGTGCCCAGGTGCCTCTGAGCAGCCGGCCCTGAAGCCTGCACTTGAGGGACATCCTGACGGACACCTCAGACACTGCCACCGGGCATGGGCGGTGTCAGCTGATGAAAGCTGCTATGGAGAGAGTGAATAAATTTGCTGCTTGTTAAAGGAAATGATGCTGCTGCATCCAGGAAAGAAGCGGATGGAAAATAGAAAAGAGAGGTAAAGGCTCATGAGGATAGAGCATGAGAAGAGAAATGACATGTAGCAGAAGCCACCAGGAGGAAAGTAATGATCGAAGATGTTCCAGGAGTGATGTGAGACACAACTCACAGATTCAAAATGTCAAATAAATTTCAAGTCAGATAATTTTTTTTTTTAAGAAAGGAAAAGAAACAGCTTTGTTCCCCAGCCAGCAAACCGACAAGTTGGTTGTTCTTTTCCTGGGGTGGAGGCAGCGGTGTGGGGATCACAGCAGTGGTCCGGGGCTCCCTCTGTTGCGACCTTGCATCTTCAGACAGTTTGGGGAGCTGGGGCTCGCAGGAAACAGGGAAAGGGGTGTGAGTTGCCTCGATCTGTTAGATTGTACAAACCTGAGCCTGAGGGCAGTGCCTTGCTTTTCGCAGGTATTGTGAGACTCCCTCACTTGTGTCTGGAATCGCACTTGATCTTGGGGGTGGAGTCAACTCACTTTCCTAAGGCCACCCGCTCCTGTGGGATCAGCCTGGGTGGGGCCTGACTCAGGGGAGGTGCTGGGTAGCTTCCTCCTCCCAGAATGTGCCTGGGGGGCCAGGGGCGGCCTGGGTGTGATGGGGTGTATTGGGTTTCGGAGGCGTGGGAGGAAATCTGTCTATCCCAAACTTGCCATCTATAAAAAGGAATTTAATAAACTTTCTGCGACTTCTAAAGGAAACGGAATTCCTTTCTTTCATAGACATTTTCAATAAACAACAAAAACACGATTTTCAGTTAACCCTCACTGGGTGGGAAAATTACATTAACAGAAAATTCCGTTCTCAGAGGCACACCTGTTAACCTAGATTTTTCCTTTAATTTGCCTAAGTATTAATCTGTCTACTATCCAAGGACTAGAAAATTATGTTATAATTAAATGGAATCAACTGAAAATTAGCTGAGAAAATTCTCTCCTCACCCCCATTCATTTTAGTAAATGAATTTTATGTCATCATAAAATCTATTTGGGTGATCTCATAGGGCTATAAAAGTATTACTTAGCTACAATAGGATAACCCATTGAAAAGCATCCTTCTTTGAACCCTTTGTTAAATACATCGCTATTGATTATTGGAGACTTACTCTTTGCCGGGCACGTATCAGTACCAGGGATATAAAGGTACCAAGGCAGATGGTTCTGCACCTGGCTAGGCTGTTACACGGGACCCAGGACCGTCTCCTGCCACAATCGAGTGGAAAACGGGGCAGGACATATGAGACAATGGAGTGTGGGCTGGGACAGCGCAGGCACAGCACTGCCACCAGGGACAAGGGAGGCAAGAGGGGAGCCTCATGAGTGTGCAGCTCTGTCTGGGGACCCTGTCCTGGCCATGGTACTGGGAGGTGGCATCTGAGGGCGCATGGTGGCCTCATGGGATGAAGGAGACTGGAGTCGGTTGCCGTGGCTTGGACGTGCAGGAAGAGGCATCAGGGATGGGGAACCGTGCCAAGTGGGGTCCCCGTTTCCGGGTGGCATTGCCCGTGAATCTGTGGCTGAGGCCTGGGCGCTCTGCAGGCAGGGTGGAGCCGCCAGGGCTCACGAGGGAGGAAGTGGACCAGGGACGGTAGGGTGTGAGCATTGGTGGGATGAACAGAGCCAGGGAACAGGAACTCCAGCCCTGCCAGAGTGGAGAGGCTGCTGTCCACCCTGGTAGCACCCCAACACCTGGCTGGGGTCCTGGAGGGGCCACCCCTCAGGATGAGGCCACACCCTTACACTAGACCCTGATGCAGGCTTACACTAGACCCTCCTTCACAAAGCCTAACCCTGAAACCCAAAAAGACCTTCAGAGGCGACAGTCTGCAGGTTGAAGGGCCTGAGAAACACATGGGGCTTCGCAGGGACCCCAATCACAAAGCGGAAACCCCATTTCTCAGCACAAGTACCCAGCCCGCCACCGGCTTACTGGTACCTGCACTGTCCCGTGGTGACAGCAGCGGCCCTTCCCACGCATCAGCAGGAGGGCCAGCGGGCAGCCTCAAGACCTGGGCGTGAGAAAAAGAAACAGGGCGTCAGGGTTCACCATCAAGGAGCAAAGCAGCGGACAAAGTGTAGCCCTGAGGTGGACGGGGGGCTGCTTGTCCCCGACAGGGTTTAAAAGGAAACAAGTCGAGGCTCTGCCCTGGACGTCCAGGAACAGAAGTAGGTACACACGCACACACGCGTGAAGGGTGAGATGAACAAGGCCAAAGTCTGGGGTTGGTAGCACAGCTCTGGCGCAGAAAACGCAATGATCGGGTGGGCGGGTGGTTCAGAAGGTGCTCGCAAGGCGTCCGGGTGGGTTCAGGCAGGAGCTTGCGGGGCCGGGGCAGTGGGGAGGCGGTGGGTTGCCGCTGGGGGCCCGCGGGCGCTGCCAGCCCGCGAGGGGTGTGTCAGGGTGCGATGGCTGGAAGGAGCGGCCCTGTGAGCGGCACTGTGGTTAAAACTGTGGCCCCGCGAGTAAAGCTGGGACAGAGGCACCACCTGCCTCTCCTTGCAGCCAGCGGCAGCGCAGGGGCAGCGGGGACCCGCGACGCCTCGCTCGCGATGGGCACTCGCTCCGCCCCAGTGGAGGGACGCGCAGGGCGCTGCGCCTGGAGGGAAAGACTCCGCGTGTCCGGCGCCGCGAAAGGAAACCGGTGGGCAGGTTCCTCGCTGCGTCGCTGGCGCAGCGGCTCCGGGACCCTCGGCTTTCAGGCTGCAACCGGGGCGGGGAAGGACGCACAAGGCGCCGTCTCCCCAGGGTGCCTTCTCCCCAGGGCGCCGCCCCGCCGCTCCCGGGAAAGCCTGACCGCGGAATCAGGGTCAGCCGGACAGCTCAGAGTTCAAATAGGGGGAGTTGCAGATAATGGCTGCAGAGTGGAAATAAGGTCCGCAGAGAAAAATCGCCAATTAGCTCTTAAAAGCCAGAAGAAATGTGCCCGGAGGGGAGAAACGGGAAGGAATCAAAGTGCCACCAGAAAGTAATAACCAATAGACAGGAAAGTGTAGGTACCCCCCCACCCCACCCCGTTGATAGAAAAGGGCAAAGTGTCCTCCTTTTTCCTAGAAAGCAGTGTTTAGATCATTTCCTAAAAATGACACTTTGCTCTTCATGTTTTTACTTATTTCCTTGCCTGCCCGGTGCACAGAACTCACCAGCAGTAACACCGCGTTCAGTTATAGGTGTTTCTGTTCCCAGCGGCTGCCACTTCCCTCCAGACGTCAAAGCCTGCGCCTTGTCCCGGAACATTTGAAATGTGTCAAACAGCAGAGAAAACGAACCCCTGAGATACAGGCGTCTCTTAAAACATGACTTGTTCAAATTTAGAGGCCGGCGGGGGGAGGACTCGCCTCTCCATCTGGGCCCCACCCTCCCCCATTCCTCACTCTGCTTCCTGTGCTGGGAGGGATTCAAACCCGGTGGATAAATAGCGCTTTCAGCCTCTGTCCTTCCACGACCCCTGGTCTGCAGTTAACATCCTACCAGTATAAGGTCTAAATGAACCAGCTTCATTGGTGGTTTAGAATGAGTGTGCCCCAAAATGTACAAACAGCTCAACGCAAAGAGCTGTATCTGTTACGTGAATCATGGCACAATACCCTCAGAAACAAACCTGTTGACTCATGGCCAGTTCATTGCGGACAACGGCCATGGTGCGTATTATTCAGGTTGAGCGGTGCTTATTGCTAATAATAGATAGTATCGAATTTGTACTATGCACACAATATATTGGATATACACATCTGCATGCAGATTGAGAGACGTTCCAAGGTGACAGCCCAACACAAACATGCCGGAATCGGTGAATTAGCACAACCTTCGTCTCCCAAGCCCAGGAGTTCTTAGCTATGTCTGCCCAAGAAGTCTCACCGCATCAGTGACTTCTGCACCTGGGAAAACAATTTCAGTCCGAATTCAGCTCGGAAGGTTTTCTCTAGCCGTCAGAAAGCCAGGGCTGGCTATAAAGCCCTTCCTGTTTCTGCAACGCTGAGAAAGAGGCAAGAAACGCAACACAGAAAGAAAGAGATGTAGTTATATCGACGTGGGGTGGGGTATCAGATCTTTTCAGGGTCAGGTGGAACCCAGGCTTCTCCTCTGCGCTTCCCTCCGGGGGAAGACCCTGGGCTTTGAGCTGGGAAAGGCGTGGGGTTGAATCGTGGCCCTCGGGCCAAGTTCCCCATCCTTCTGCCTTTCCTGACCTTCAGCGATAAAACCCCAGTCCTTAGCCGGGTGCTAGGTATGCGGTTGCACTTAGCAGGTTTCTGGGGCGGGAATGAATAACCAAAGCAAAAGACAGCGGTCGGTGCAGTTGTGCAGACTGGAAGAAATCCCATTTCTTTTATGTGTGTCAAATGCTTTGCACGTAGCAGGTGCCAAATAATCGTTCCCTTCTAGCCTCAGTCCCCAGGGAAAGAAGCCACACTTGATGCTTTTTTGGGATTCATCATAGTAGCTATGATTACCGGACCCATAAAACACGTTTATTGGTTATTTAACAGTACCCATTTTATGAAGCGATAATCGGAACCTGGGAGCTCATGGCAGGCTGGCCTGCGCCCCGTTGGTCACAGTGACCCAGGCAAGCAGTTCCTATGGCTCGCGTTGTGGGGCAGGCCTGTGAGCCTCCGTGCAGGCGCGTCCGGGCCAGGGTGGGCGCAACAGCGTGGTGGGAAGCGGGGCCGCTGTGCTCCACCCTACACAGCCTCCAGGACTCCCCGCTACCTCGTACGCTAACTTCACAGGCAGCCATTCCTGCCGCTTTTCTGGCTGCCACCGGCATTTGAGTGTTCAAGTGGGCATCTCTGCTTTAAGACTAAAGGAAAAGTATTGGGAATTGTACTAGAGAACTGTGAAGGTCTTTGCATGAAGTGCAGGGGAGAAAAGCTTCGCTGGTGGTAATTCAAGGGTTGCTAGTTATTTCCTTACATGTGGTAGATGCGCTTTAGGAAATAGCACAGATCTGTCCCAATATTTTAGTCGGGACACAAGTTGGAGTCAAGGTTACTTGCAAAAATGAAATCTACATGAAAATAATCCGTTAATATTAACCTCATAAATTCGACATGACTAATGGAAAGAAGGTGCCAATGGGAACAAAGGGTGAAGCGAGCAATGCAGAAATATAGTTTGATGATGGACGTTCATCAGAAAGTGACCTAGTCCAAGTTCAACAGAAACAGGCATAGCCATGGAGTTGTTAACCCTACGCAGCCAGAAATATGCAGATATGTGATATCATGCAAGGTGCTCCCTCTCCAAAGCTGATATTTATCGGTCTGGTCTGAGTTCCAGCGAACATATAAGAAGAGTATGACCCTGGCTAAATATGCTATCATCAAACCCCAACTAATAGATGAGATCATCCCCTAATTTATTCTATTTTATTACGCCCTGTTTTATGGAATAATTATATTACCATTACTATACTCCAGCCATATATTTGTTTTAAAATAAAAGTACCAGGATTCTTTTGAATTTCTATAACATTGGCCATCTAATCTAGGACACTGAATAATATCATGCTTTGTCTGTTCTTTAGGGTGTTTACGAGCTGGTGGCTTCAGAAACATGGCAGCTACTTCAGGGCCAAGACTGGCATTTGGCTTCTTTTGAAACATCTATGAGAACCTGACAAACAGTGGCTGGGCCGGACCATTTCTCAGGGATGGAGTTTCAGGTCCCAAAGACTCAGTATGTAGCTGCGGAAAAGAAAAAATTAGGCCAGAGTGTTCTTGGCATCACCAAGAAGTGCATTCGCATGAAAATAGAAAGTATAATGTTACCCTTGAAGAACGTGCCCTGGTCACTACCCTGGAGAAAGCCGTCACTGACCTGGAGACGGGCCAGCGATGGGCGGCTCAGGGTCAGCACTGTGACGAGCACCGTGGCTGGCTTAGAGGCCCTGGCTCCTCAGGAGACAGCCTGATGGGGATGGAAGAGTCTGTCAATGGAGCATGCGGACTCCCAGGGGCGGCCCCGGCTGGGCTGGGCCCTGAGAGGTGCTGAATCTGACTGGCATGTGCAGACCCATCCACAGACCCAGCTGTCAGTGACCCTGGGGGACAGATATGGCGAGGTGGCCTCTGCCTTCCAGGACTTGGGGCTCCAGTCCCCGGCTCTGGTCCCCACTGTAGAAGAGATGCCTGTGGCCCCCAGAGAATGGTCTGTCTGGCTGCATGTCTTAGTTGGAGCAACCACTGACATTAGAATGTCCTAACCAGATGGTAGCTCTTAGCCCAGCCAGCTTGCTGAACCAGGGTTCAACCTGACACACAGCCCATGTCCCCTGGTCTGCTCTCACACCGGGAGCGGGGCCTGGGCCGCTCATCCCTGCACCCCTGCCCTGCCCTGCCTGGTCCTGGGAAGCCACCTCTGTGCTCCCTGCACCCTGGCCTTGACCCTGGCCTTGACCTTGCTCGGCTTAGGCCATCGACGGGTTTGGCTCCTCAGCCTCCTTCCCTCTGCGCGGAGGAAAGGGAAGTAGGTTATGAACGAGTTGGTAAAATTGTGCTTCATTCACCAAGGCTCCAAAATGTAAGAACTCTGTAAAAATTAGGCCCCTTTTCATGGCAGGACACAGGCTCAAGCAACATGGCCATCCCAGCCTTGCAGAGAACAGAAGTTCCGTGAGCCCAGAGCGCTCGGGCCGGGTAAAGGAGCTCTGACCTATCATTTCCCAAAGGAAAGTGACCTTCTACTCAGTTCTACAACATTTGAAGATGATACTGAAGGGCCACCAGGTTTGGTCACAAAATGCAATTGTTGACATTGCACGGAATGAACGATTGGTTTAATTGTGTTGCTTTCACGTTCATCCCGTTGTTGAAGCGGTGTGTTTTTCAGGTCTTTTTGATATGTCCATCAGCCCATTCCAAAAATATAAGTTACCTTTACCTTTTCATGACTTCGTCATAATAAAAATAATAATGCATCTTTGTTGAATATATAATGCATGCTAAGGGCTTGATACAGATTTTATCACTTAATCCTCAAAGCAAAACTGTGTGGTTCATACAATTAGTCTATGAATTTCGCAGATGGGGACACTGAGGCACAAGTAACTTGCCGAAGTCCCCATGGTGGAACGTGGGCTGTGAACTCGAGGGTTGGGTGACAGAGCCTGACATTTGTCACCTTGTGATGCTGTCACTAGGGGCTGCCACCCCCGTTCCCGATTGGGTGCCTGCCTGGGAGGGTCCACTCTGGGGTGGGTGTCCCTCTGCTTTCTAAGCCTTCCTTCAGGCCTTGGCCATCCCTTGATGAGATTAGTGAGGCTAAAAAAATCTGCTCGGGCTCGGGAGCTGAACATGAAAGAGGCTGAAGCAGATTGAAAGTGACTGAAATAACAGCAGGTGACATGGGAGCAAAGGGAATGGATTAGCGGAGCATGTGTGAAGGTGTTGCGTGAGTGGGGCAAACTCAATATCAGTTCAATATCCGGCCACGAGCGGAGGGCAAACCAGGGCAGGGGCGGCCGCGCCAAGGGTACCGAGCAGCGGCGTTGCTGCTTTTCACGGTGCTGCCACCTGCGCCTCTGCGGCTGTTGGCTGACACGCGGGGTTACGGTGCGTGTGGAACGCTGGTCGCAACAGTTCGGAAGGCTAAGGGCCACCTGTGGTGGAGAGCGCAGTCGGGAGACAGGTGGCGGAAAATTCCCGATGACTTTCCAGTATTATAACGTACTGAGCTTGTTTGAGAAATGAAAGATCCAGCCTTGGAAACAGCACGCTGGGCCGGGTGGGCGAGGGGAGCCCCGCAGCGGGGGCGGGTCTTTCGCGAGGCCAGGGCAAGTCACGGCCCGTGGGAAGCCCCGCTGCTGCTCGTGCGTGTGATGTGCAGTTCGGGGCAACGCAGCCGAGAGAGCTCAATTCTCCCGGAAGACGATGGCGTTTACTCTTGGACCAGCCAGGGATCGAGTCTGCTGCTCCCTGTTCAGAGTGTGTCCAGGGGGCCACAGGCAGCGTCCTGAGCCGGCTGCCTTGTGCACAGTGGGGGTGACCACCACCCAGGAGGACGGCCGTGCTGGGATCTGGAAGGCAGGTGCACCTCTGCTGTGTGGGCGGAGAGGGAGGGGTCGGGCGTGACCCAGCCGTTCAGGAGATGCTTGATGGGAAGCATTGTTTGGTTCTTAAATCATGACGTACAGGTGCCTGTTTATCCAAAGTGTTCGCAGTGCGAAATTTGGCCGCACAACCTGATCCACGTTCCCTGTAGGCTTGGAATCGCCTAGACAGGGTGCGGGCAGGGCGTGAGACACAGTGACTCTTCCATGCTCCGCTCTCACACGTGTGACTGTGGCCCTTACGTGTACCCACAACAGTCTTTCTCGCATGTTGCTCCAAACACATGGTGCCTTTCTCTTTTTTGTTCATTCTCCTGCTGCTCACAGAGACGGGATGCAGAGAATCAGTCTCTGAGGTGGTCATGGCCTTGAGCAGCTGGCCCTGAGCTTCCCCGGCACCTGGGCAGGAGGGGCTCCATGGCAGGAACCCATATTCTGAGCTCTGCAGGCGGTAGGACAGACAAGGTTCAGGCCTGTAAGGAGGAGCTAGGCGCGGCCGAGGGCGAGGCATGGGGTCAGGGACAGGAAACCTGCGTGGACAGCTCCCAGGTCCCGCGGGGTGAGTGGCGCAGCAGGATACGGACGCTACCGATGGGCAGCTGAGGGGAGTTCCGAGCACACCGATCAGGGGCACGTGCTTCACAGACCCCCAGAATTATCAGGGGACAGGCAGGGCTGGGAGGAGCACTTGAGGCCCTGCTTGAATAAGCAAGGGGAAGGAACATTAACTATGTCTGCTAACAGGACACCCTGAGGACTTACACTCCACTGGGGCTATGCACAAACGAACGCTCCCTTCTGAGCTCAGAGCACCAAGTGCCTGAGCTCTTCCATGGTCCATTTCCCCTCGTCTCCGGGGAAGGACGGGCACCATGGGGCATCATCTCACACTTTGGTGGCTTTAGAGTCTTTGGCTGTGCAACACGTCCTCAAGGATCTCTCTGGCCTGTGATGGTCGTTAACACTTAGGAAATACATGAACTGATCCGTTTTGCTTAAAGCCACGGAGAGATGCACATGAGACAGAGGCAGTGCACATGCTCGTACACGTGGAGGGATAAAGGAATCAGACCCACGGAGGAGGAAACTTGAGTGGGTCGCTGGTCATGAGCGTCATTGTTTGAAACACGGGTTTCGTTTATCATCTCAGTCTTTATTTAAAAAGGGGCTTTGCAGGGCCACCGATGGAAGGGAAAAGGAGTAGACACCGAAGCCACGGTCGCCTGTGCCGCTTTTAAGACTATGTCTGACGTTAAGTGGCCTGTTCAGAGACTCCTGTCAGAACAATGTGCTGGTGCTGAAAGAGAAATGCTGCATGAGAACCATATTCTTTTTTTTTTTTCTTTGGCTGGAAACCTTTTCTGGAATGGGGTTGAGATCAAGAGCATGGCCAAAAAAGGAAGAGGAGCCAGGTAATTATAAACACGCCCCGTACGGAGGGCCCCTGGCTGACGTGGGTGTCCTGCCTCAGCCCCCACGTCCCCCAGATGCCAGCAGCTTTGATTCTCCCCCTCCCCGCACTGCAGACGAGTTGGCATGGAAACAACTCTTTGCAGGCTCCAGACATGTGATTCGAGGCAAAATGCATTTTAATACAGATGAATAGCTCAGGCATCAGCCTCGAACAAAAGTCATTTTGAGAGCCGTTTGGAATTTGTCGGTGTTCTGTGGCAACTTTTTCAGCATCGAGGGGAGAGATCAGAGTCTCCCGGGTGAGGCGGCGGGGCTCTGGCCCCGTGGTGGTTCGGATCCCACGCCACGCAAACCTTCACGCTTACCATGGATTTTAGCTCCTGGACGT
Source organism: Noctilio leporinus (assembly GCA_004026585.1). Lineage (NCBI taxonomy): Eukaryota > Metazoa > Chordata > Mammalia > Chiroptera > Noctilionidae > Noctilio > Noctilio leporinus. The sequence continues at coordinate 239,562 of PVIW01001527.1, forward strand.
GCCCTGTTGTTTCTGAGGGTGAATCTGCCCACGCGGACCAAGGGTGGCAGGCCGCGGTCTGCCCCTCCCCACTCAGAGCCACAAGGCCACCTCTGTTCCACACACTGGGTGTTTTTCTCCGCAAGGACGGTGGAGAGGTGGAGAAAACAGACCCTTCCCCTCGCCGTGGGAGTGCCCCCCCCCACCCCGTAGCCTGCCCACCAGGGAGGCTCAGAACACAGGCTGTTCTTCTAGAAGCCCCCGGGGGCTGCTCCTGCCCCAGACCCTTCAGCAGCCTGTTCTCTGTCTTGACCATGACTGGCCACGGGCTCCAGTGGTGCAGCTGCCGACGGGGGCTTCTCCGCTCACCTGCATCCTCAGGGCAAGGTCAAACAGGACTCAGAGACTGCCCTGGGGTCCATGTCATGGGGGAAGGAGCTTTCCTGTGTTGGTTCAGGCAGTGAGATTCCAAAACTGCTCATCACCACAGCACAGCTCAGAGGCTGTGTGAGCTTTGATGGATGCTGGAGAGACTAGACTGTGGATCCCTGGGGTGGGGGCACGGACAGGCACCCTGCACCCACCCCTAAGGACATGGTCAGGGCATGGTGCAGAATTAAACGAAGGAAAGGTTGAGATATAAAAACACAGAAGTTGTGCTTATTTTTGCCGATTGCAATACAAGTGAGCCTGGTTGCAGTGTTTTACCAATGCAAAGTGCTGCTTTCTGGGCTAACCAAGATGCCCAAGATGCTGCTTCTGCTCCCCAAAACTTAACATTTAACTTCTTTTATACATACTTTGTAAATGAAGACTTCATCAAGGCAACTTACATTTAAGAAAATATATATATTATTATTTTTAGAGAGAGTGGAGGGGAGAGAAGCAGAGAGGGAGAGAGACATCCATGTGTGGTTGCCTTTCACCTGCCTCCAGCTGTGGACCTGGTTTGCAACCTGGTTATGTGCCCTAGCTGGGGAATCAAACCAGTGACCTTTGGGGAACTTGTATTTTTAATAGCATAGAGGACTCATTGAAAGAGTCAGTTCACACTGAACAGCTGTAATAATGCTGTTATTATGATGTGCGCACATAGTACATGCTTGATAAAAACTGCCACCATCCTCATTGCTGCCACCCACTCCAGGAAGTCCAGAGGAGCTCAGAGGGCCACTGATTACTTAGGGATGTCCCTTATTCCATATAGGGGCTGCTGATGGCCCTAGGTGACCTCCACACCACTACCCAGCATTCATTTTGGGAAAGTGTAGGTCTCAGATGGCACAGGGGCTTCAGCCTCAGCATAGTGGTTCTGACCAGACTGATGTCAGCACCAGCAATTCACACCAGGAGTTCGCACCAGGAATCAGACCAGGAGCTCACACCAGGAGTTGGACCAAGAATTCATACCAGGAGTCACACCAGGAGTTCACACCAGGAGTCACACTAGAAGTTCACACAAGGGGTTCACACCAAGTGTCACACCAGTAATTCACACCAGGAGTCACACCAGAAGTTCACACCAGGAGTCACACCAGGAGTTCACACCAGAAGTTCACACCAGGAGTCACACCAGGAGTTCACACCAGAAGTCACACCAGAAGTTCACACCAGGAGTCACACCAGGAGTTCACACCAAGTGTCACACTGGGAGTTCATACCAGGAGTTCACACCAGGAGTCACTGCAGAAATCACACCGGGAGTTCACACCAAGTGTCACACTAGGAGTCACACCAGGAGTCATACCAGGAGAGACAGCACAGGGTGCTGGTCTCCCACCCTGGAGGGAAGCAGTGCTGAGTGACCGCTGGCCACAAAGCAAGGCAAAGCAGAAGAGGACTTATTAGCCGAGCTCGTCCCATCAATAACAACAGCCATGAAGTGACAAAGCAGCCTGCATCTCTGGCGCGTGGGAGAGGAATACCTGGCCCGGAGCGGCGCTGCCGTGGGCTGCCATGGCTTTCGGTGCCTGACCACCTTAGAGCAGCTCACACGGCTTCGCACAAGAGCTGCAAGGTGTGCCCTGCCCTGCTGGGCACAGAAGCGTCTCCCGTGCATGCACTGCTTCTATAGCTGGCCATGCTCTTGTTGGGGAAATGACAGATCGGAATAGACCCCGTTATTTTACTGGTACTTGAAGGTCGTTTTCCCCAGGATGCATGTGTGCATGACGCATCATCCATCAGACCATGCTGAAGTGGGTTTGCCTCTCTGTTTTGATTATGGGGACTTTCGTGGGGTGTCACATCCCCTCTTTGCCGTTTCTCCGCCAGCCAGTTGCCCCCTGCGCCCCGCACGTGCCGCACCCCCACTGCACCGCACAGCCCTCCCCGAGCTGCGGCTGCCGTGGGCGGGCAGCAGAGCTCCCCAGCTCACCGAGAAGAACATCCATCACTCTCCTTTCCTAGTGTTCGCACTTGCTCATCAGTTAGTGACAACACTTCCCACAGCCTTGAAAATTATTTCTGAATAAACACAGGGCCAGGAGCAGCTCAAATGATTGGCAGCTCATAACTCCTCCAGTGTTGGATGTTTCAAAACCAGTGTGTATGCAGATGTCACCTCATTAACCAGCGTGTGGATGTCACTGCTGCGAAGAGGGGACCAGCAGGGCTCAGCATCAGCATCTGGGTTGGGGGTCTGTGCCTGTGGCAGACATTCCCCAGAGTGCGGGACCCCGGTGCATGATGGAGAAGAGCCACCACTTGCAGATCAGGTGGCTCATAAAAATGTCAAGTGGGGACAGGTTGTTTTCAGCACTTCTCTCTGGGGCTGCAGGGGCCAGAAGGGGAGGCTGGCTCTCCAGAGAGGGTTCCCAGCTGCCTCTCCATGTGTCCCCACCTCACCCACCACAGCTCCACCCCACCCCTCCTGTGGGCATTTTCCTTCCTTTCTTGGAGCAATGAGGATACCAGAAGCTCAGGACAGCATCCTGTCCTGTGCGGGAGAAGAGCATATTTAGCTATTGGCCTTTTCACAGTTTCATGGAAATGGATGTGCCGTCTTAGGGTAGAAGTGTGCTGTTGTTAAAGTGACTGTAACATTCTCTCTCTCTCGTGCACACACGCACACACACACGCACACGCACGCACACATAGACGCAGACACACCCTCACAGAAGAGCCAGCTCCTCTGCCAGCCCCTGGTCTGCCCCAGCCCAGGCTCTCTCAGGGCGTAGAGTCATCTAGAACTGACTCCAGACAAAGCTGTCAGATCCTCCGCCCACCACGGCCTTCTCGCCATTCCCCTCGGTCTCCCTGAGCGCTCGTTAATTAACTGCTCTGTGACTAACCGCGAGCCTGTCTGTTGGCGGTGAGGGGCTGTGACATTTTCCAAACGCACTGGGGACTGGGGCAAGTATCTCGAGTGTAACGCACAGGCCAAGGAGGTCAACGAAGAAAACCCATTTCTACAAACCTGTTGCAGGAAGGAACCTGAGAAGGAAAGAGGAGAACATGGGCCGATGGCTTGGTGATCTTTGCTTAGTGCCGACCTGGTATTTAGAAGGCAGATGCGGAAACCCGAACGCGCTCTTTCGCGAAGGCTCTGGTGTTCCTGAGCCGCGTACCTGCCAGCCCTCTGCGGTCTCCGTGGCATTTCCTCTCCCACTTCTGTTACCTGGGAACGTGGTGGCACGTTGATGACCATTTTTAATGAGTAATACCTTTTGCGCACCAAATTTTATAGATAATTAAATCTGATGGATTGGGCAGGTTTCAGCAGCGGCGAAGGAGGGAGGACAGGAAAGCCAGTGGGGGTGTCGCCAGAGCGCCAGGGGATGGGCATGGGCTGTGCGTGGGCTCCGCTCGGTCGGCATGACTTTCCCGGCAGGCGCTGGGCAGAGACTGGCCGCAGTTCCCGATGCCCAGGAAGGCTGCGTGGTGGCTCTGCCCCAGGCTGGTTGGTCTGGGTGTTTTCAGTTGTGCAGGCCATGAGGTTCCTTGTCCAAGAAACAGGTCCTGACCTTTAGTGTCTGCTGTCCCAGCTTTACTTCCAGTTGTGCTAAAAGCAAAAGCCACGTGCAAACCTCCAGGTGCAGCCACCCAAGAGGGGCCCACAGGTGCTCAGCCTCTCCTGCACGGCGAGACCCCTCTAGGTGCCAAGAGACAGCAGCAAGCAGCCACCAACCAGCTCGGATTCGCTGCTTGTGACTCTCACACTCGGGGAAGCAAACGGACCCAAGGCAAGGTGACCCCTGTAAGGAAACAGAAGCAGAGACAGCAAGGGGGCTGGTTAGTGTCACACAGCCCGACTGGCGTGGGTGGAGACAGGGCTGACCCTTCTTAGTGCGCCTTGTTGCTCTGCTGTGCGTGGAATACATTAAAGTAACAAAAACAGCAACAGTGAAGTTGAGCCCAGCAGGTGCTGGGCAACATCAACTGGCCTTGGAACATGTGTGAAGTGGTTAAGCGCAATTTCTTTTCTAATGACGTGTGAGTTTCTAACAGCTCCTCTATTCTTTTCTCTGTTTGTGTTCATTCATAAACTCATAATTTTGTGTTGTTTTCAGTTATTGGTCCTAAAAATGGGACCAATGCTGACGCTTAAACACATACAAGATTTTGACCAACACAATTCCTTACCTTGACTCCTCTCTAACAGGACGTGTTCAAAAAGGTTTTTAAAGGCCAAGATCATGCCCATCCCCACCATCATCATCGTCGTCAGATGACTGAGTGATGCCTATAAAACATTGAAAGGCCGTGGGACCTGGGGAGCGAGGCTGCCCCGCTCTGCCCCACGCTCAGCTTGGATCCTGATGTCAAGAAGCGTACAACGTCTGTCCTGAAAGTATAGAGCCAGTGTCAACAAAATTAAAACAGTTTGCATGGCCAGTACTTTCAGGAGAGACCTTCGTACATGCCTGCAGGTCTCCTGTCAGCATCTGAGGTTGCCTTCCCATGTTTCTCTGATTAAATGCTAATATGAAGCGTATCCAGTTTGCACAAATCAGAAAACGTATACTTGGAAGACGGAAGGCCCTCCCCTGAGAGCAGCGTGAGCAGCTGGGTGACACTCTGCCCTTGCACATCAGCATGCGGGACCTCAGAGGGACCCGGTGCCAGAGTCTTAAGTGAGGTGACCGCTTCCGGTGACTGCCTCTTCACGCCACACAGAGAAATCCTTGTCAATGCTTCTGCATAGCTGTCGAGTATTCGCTGTAACACCGGACAAGAGTTGACTTGACTGATCTCTACTTCATTAATATATGGGTTATTAACAGTTTTTCCCTACAGAAACAAATGCTACCAAGTTCACTTTTGTCTGTAGTTATCCATGAACTGTAATCTCTAACCCAGAATTTCCTATTTTTGCTTTTAGACTTAAAAGTCAAAATACATGTCTGACACACACACATAATATATTGTATTAATACAACCAATATATTACAATTAAATTGATCGTTATAGTGGATGCAGTCTATACATTGTATATGAATGATATATATAATGTATGAATAATATGTATAATGAATAATATATATAAGATATATTCTGTAGTCAAGGAACTATGCCACTTCATTTTGAAGGCAAGCAGCAAACCCAAAGAAATCCCCAAAGTACCTACTTATCTTCCTCAAAAAAGTTATTCAACTGTAAAATAAGTAAAACCACATTTTAAAAAGTCACATGGCTGGGTATGCTATCAGCAAAACTGATTTTAAAATGCAGTGCCGATTTAAAAGCTTCTTCATGAATCAAGCTCCTTTTAGTCTAAGTCAGCTAAACCAATTTCCCTCAAGGGAAAATAAAAATACCTAAGGACCCCAATTCCTCGATTAGAAGGATGTTATTAAAATGTCCCTGTGGTTTATCGATTTCTTTAGTTCCGTTCCTTAAAGAACATGGGAATCTTGAACAGAACCGAGCACGGTACTGAGAACTTAGAGACATTTGTCCGGACTCTGTTGAGAGCCGGTAGGGAGTGTGCCAAGGAGGTGGGTGGCTAGGAACTTGCAGGACGCTTGTCACGCTCACCGGGTCTTCCCAGGCCTCCCTACAGCCCCTTCCTCTCCTCCACGGATTCATTTAGCCCTTTCTGGAGGAGGCAAGCCTGGGCTTGAAGCTGCTTGGTGGCTGCTCAGTCCCTTTGTGCTGCCGGCTTCTTGTTCAGGATTCTTCGTTGTGACCCCTCAGCCGGGCCCTGGGGCAGGGCCTGAGGCCAGCCTGAGCTTCGGTGCGGCCTTGCTCTGCCCAACCTGGAGTCTCTCCCAGCTCCGCCGTGCAGAACAGGCTTGGGAGCTAATGGGTATAAACCTTAGATAAGAGATGGGAGGCTAGGCCCGGAGAGGCCGTCAGGCCTAGAATCTTGCCACAAACAAGCGTTAGAACTAGGCTCCCCACCTCCTGACGCCATCGCCGTATTGCTCGCCACCCGTCCGCCGCTCCAGGTTTCAGGCCCTTCTCCGGGCCGGGCAGCCAGGGCAGCCCCAGCGGCCACAGCATCTGCTCTCCTCCCAGGACTGGCCTGCCCTTCACACCAAGGATGACCACCAATGATCGCTGCCTTCCTATGGGACAGAAGTGGCAGGTTTCTAAGGCTTCGGTTTAAACGTCCATGTGGGTCCTCAGAGCAAAACCCTCTGACCCTCCAGCTTGCTGACCTCTGTCTCTTCAGGTCTCAGTTTACTCCTCAGCAAAATGGGGACAATGACACTTGCTCTAAAAGGCTGCTGCAGGCAGGAAATGAAGCGATGGGTCAATTCAGTGCCTCTGCAGGGCTGGCCCATGGTGAGTCTCCGGCAAATGCTACTTGGCTTTCTTTCCCTTCTTCCCCATTCCATCGTTTGCCACCAGGGCTACACACAAGGGGCGGGAAAGAATTGTAAATGCCATACGACCTCAGTTTTAGTTGTTCTTCTTTTCCCATGTCAAACACTTCTTGCCGAAAGTGCTGCGTTATAAATGGACTTCTCCAAAGCCACTTGTCTCTGTCCCCTGATCGTTTATCCTTGATGAGAAATAGTTCAGCCCATTAGCAAGAAGCAGGATGAACTGCACATTAATCACAACTTCCCAATGGGTGGGAGGCACGTACCTCGGGGACCTTCCAAACACGCGCTGCCACCCCAGAAATGTGTGCGCTAGACTTCAGTCCCGCAACGTGGCTCCTCAGGTCACTGCGCGACCTCAGAACGTCCTTAAACCCCACATGCTGCCTCTTAACCAGAAGCTTTTCGGAGCTGATTGCCCTTGCAGGGTCCCCTTCCCCAGGCACCCCGGTGGCCATCCCCACCCGCCAGCAGGGGAGCCCAGGAAGGGCCTTCACAGATTTGCGGTTGTCACCGTGTGCAGCGTGCTCTTAGTCACCGTGTTTGTCCCTGGCCTCGTCTGCCTTCTCAGGGCCCCTGGAGGAAGGCTGTGTGCCTCTTCCCTGTCCCCTGGGAGCCAGCAGTGCTCGGCCAGGTGGCCGGAGTCTGCCACTTGGGGCTCTACCGACGATTCTGGGGGAGACGAAGGGCAGGCCTTATCGATACAAAATGACTCGGTGTCCAGGGGGAAATCTTTCTCTGGCTAGCCTGGTAGCTCTTTAAGAACTTTGGTTAAAAAGTCTGCCTAGACTCGGGGAGCCACTACAAGAATGCATCCCGTCCTGGAGAGCTTGCAGGGGAGCGCCGCTGAAGCTCTGGAGTTCCTGTCAGGGTGCAGAGCAGTCGTTTCACTGTTTACTGGGTGCCCCTGTCAGCATCCATCGGGCAGAGCGTCCGGGTGAACGCGGTGCAGGCCTGGGGACAGGTGACGCGCACCCCCTGCTGCAGCCCACCCAGCTCTCCGGCATCCGCGCCAGAAGCCTCTTCCCAATTTCCGCCTCTTCGCCAGGGCTGCTTCCCGAGTGTGAGACGCAACCGCATATCTGGAAGCGAGGGAGTGTAAGTTGTGAGTCTCCGAGGAGCGCTGTACTGGGTTTATAACCCATTTGGAATTGTAACCACAATTTCATTCCATCCCAGAGACCCCCACGGAGCAGTAAGGGAGTGGGATGATTCACCTAATTTCTCTGATGTACATTTAAAACTCCTGACAGCTGCTACTGGAAGACTGGGCTCAGTGCACCGCCCCGACGGGTGCTTCACGGCTGCCCACTAGCACGGTGAGCATGAGCACACGCCTGGATGTGCCTCTTGCCCCCCAGCGGTCGTGCCCTGGCCCCGCACCTGGCACCCAGCCCCCTGGGCACAGCACGCGTCCCCCACGGAGGAGGGTCGTTTGTCTCTTTGATGTCACGACCACGTTGGCGCATCGTGCTGAAACAGGTCACGCCACTGCCTCCCGCTGGGACGGTCGGAGCGAGTCCCCTTGGGCCTTTCCCGGTCAGCGTGCGCCTCAGTGGCAGGGGGACAGGGCGTCCGCTCTGTGACAGGGAAAACGAGAGTTTGCAAACTGCCCAGGATGGCGAAAAGTACCCGTCTGGCCAGGCTCAATTAGGGCATGATTCATTCAGCGAAAAACGACTGCGCTGAGCAACATACAAATGATAGTCATTAAAGTTACATTTAACTCTGAAGCAACGAACCCTCGAATAGGTGGTACACGCCTCTGCGGGCCAGTCTTTGTACTTAAACGGGATCACTTACCTGGGTGAGTCAGGCCCTGGCAGCCCCGGAAGTCTGGACAGTTTCCCAGACAGCAGGTCGTTTGCATTCTGGGTTGTAGACGTTGCCCTCGGGACGTCTCCAGGGAGGGCCGCCTGCTGCCAGGGAGTGAGCGGGTTCTTTATGCAACAACAAAGAATATACTGAGGTCAAGATGCTCATATTTTACAACTCAATAGGAACAAAATCAAACAATCCAATTGAAGAATAGACCGAGGACCCGTGTAGGTGTTTCTTCAGAGGAGGCGCAGGGGGCCAGCAGACATGAGAAAAGGTGCTCAGCACCCCTTGTCATGAGGGAAAAGCAACTAAAGCGAGGCCCCGCCTCACACCTGCCCGCACCGCTGTCTTCAGTAAACCCGCAAGCACGGCTGGTGAGGACGGGGAGGGGGCCTGTTCTCTGCTGGTGGGAATGTAGCCACTGTGAAAAGCAGGACAGAGGTGCCTCAACTAATTAAAATTTAGCAGTCTCATCACCCAGCAATTCCACTCCTGGTTATTTGGGTGGAGAGAAGAAAAATACCACTTTGAAAGGATACCTGTACCCCCACATTGACTGCAGCATTGTTTACAATAGCCACAATGCGGAAGCAGCCTAGGTTTCCATCAACAGGTGATGAAAAAGAGGCCATGTGTGTGTCTATATGTATATGCATATTTGTATAAACGCAATGGACTATTACTTGGCCATAAAATGAAATCTTGACATTTGTGATATCAAGAATGGACCTGGGGATATTACCTAAAACAAATGAAGTCACTTGGACAGAGAAAACAAATACTGTTTGATATCACTCATAGGTGGAACCTACACAATAAAAAATAATTTAGATGAGGAAGCATTGTCAGGAGTTTCAGGTGGCACAGTGGGTGATGGGGTCACGAGGTGCAAACTTCCAGGTGGGGGTGTGATGGGCAATATGGTGACGACAGCTCATAATTTCCATGTGAGGAAAGAACCTCCGTGTGGGGAAGAGCTGCGGAGGCGTCTTTGCTGAGCAGGCCTCTGCGCCTCACTGTGGGAGAAAGTACTGTCTCTGAGGGGACAGACACGCCACAGTGTTATCCCCCCCTAAACACTCCAGCTGTCTGCCTAGTTTCAAACCAGAGGTAAAGCTTCTTCCTGCAGGATCTGAAAGAGCAAATGGGAAACGCCGTGCGTGTGCGCGCGCGTGTGTGCATGTGTGTGTGTGTGTGCGCGCGCGCACGTGTGTGTGTGTGTGCGCGTGTTGTGTGCACACACCTGCTCTGATCACCGGGGAGAGGTGGTGGGACACAGCTGCAAAGGGACGGGGTGGGGGTGGGGGTCCCGGGGAAGTGGGGGGGTTGCTATAAGGCAGGTCACCCCCTGAGACGCGAAGGCTCAGAGACCTGAGCACGGTCCAGAGACAGGTGGGTGGGGGACCCAGGACTGGCACCGTGAGAAAAGATTAGCATATGGGAGCAGGGGACAGAGGGAACAAGTAACAGGTGTCACCTCATGTGGCAGGGCTGTTTCCCCACTTGTGGCCTTGCTTTGCCAGGGCCGCAGGGACACACCATGAAGTATTCTCGCAGCACCTTCCTTCCAGGCTCTGACTGGCCATCTAGAATTGGGGCAGCGGGAGCACGAGGCAGCGAAAGGGTCACCGTCCAGTCCCCAGAATCGGAGCAGGTGGTTTAACCCACGCAGACTGAGGCCAACGGTTGGCACTGAGGCCAACGGTTTCCACTAACGTTGCCCCGAGGGTCACATGCCAGGGGCAGAGATAATCAACAGGCCACGGGGAAGTTTGCACTTAGACTGGAGTGGTTTACATGTTCCGCGTACCCACAGGGACCGTGCGTGTAATCAGGCTTCCTGCCGTTGTCTCGTGGGCGGGCTGGGCGGTGACACGTCAGACAGAGGCTCTGTCAACAGGGGCCACTTGCATCTGCCAGCGCTCACTCTCTGTTCTGTCTGAGGGACGCAATCCCGAGCGACAGAGACCCACCCCCGGGGCCACCCGCTGCTGAGAGCCCACGTGTAGCTGGTACTGCAGTCAGCGCCGCAGGCACGGCCTTGCCCGCGTGTCGCCAGTGGGCAGTGCGTTGTCTGCAGTGGGGAAGAAGGGAGTAGGGAGGACAGGGACCTGTCACACAGCTCTTCACAGAGCAGGGACCTGCCGATTTCTTCGTCTAATGCCTGGTGCGTGTGAGACCCTGTTGGACACAGTCACGCCGAGTCTTAGGGGTCACTTGCCTTACTTCTGCCTCCAAACTGCTGATTTTAGGGTGCGCTCGTGGCCTGTGGCCCGACCAGCCCCCCGCTCCCTGGAGCCTGGCGCAAAGCCGTGTAGGTGTTTCCTGCTCCGAGAGTCTTCCCCTTCCAGCCTCGTGCGGCCCTCCGCGTTCTCCGTTGTCCAGGCTCCCGGAGAGTGAACAGCAGCCAGGAGGCCCAAACCCCGGGGACCCACCCTAGTGGAAGACGTCCAGGGAAAGGCCTGAGACGTGACATTCGGAGATGAGTCTGCCCAGCGGTGAGGAGCTCCCTGGGCGGCCCCACTGTGCCTGTGGGCACTCCCGCAGCTGCTGCGTGGACGTCGGGCTGCCGATGGGGTGCCGTCGGTGGGGTGCCCTGCCCTGCCTGGCCGACAGGTGCCACTCGCTCTGCCGGTGGCGTGGGTCCTCCGTGGCGGTGGGGCAGAACCCTAGAATGCGTCTGAGAGCCTGCAGACTGGGAGGAACCCGGATCTCAACCCCAGCCAACCAGCGTTACAGGCGCTTCCTGGCTGCACCGCGGGTGATTCAAGTCTTCCCGAGACGCTCACGGCAGCCCGGCTGTGCGCTGTTGGAGAGGGGCCGCCCCTTCCTGGCCCGCTCCGAGATCAGCGGGCCACACACCCGTCCTCCGCTGCTTTGCGTAAACGGTCCCCGGTAACCTCATCTTCATGGCCACTGTCTCCACCTGACTGTGGAGGAAACTGAGCCCCGAATTAAAGGGAGGACTCGGGATCCCACTACCCGTGAGGGAGAAAGTCCAACACGCAGCCTGGGCTCTCCCGTCGCGCTGCCAAGATGCTGGGGAAATTCGCTCACAAGCTTGTTCGGTGCTTCGGGGAGAAGCCGTGCTGAGGACCTGGCTGAGGACCTGGCCTGGGACCTGGCCGGGGATGATGGTCACCACAGAGCTACGTGAGAGCGCGGCCAGTGTGCCCCGGATGGATGTAAATACACACGCACAACGTTAGGAAAGTTAAGCAGACAAAAATACGTTCATGCATCACAGGCTTTGTGTGAGCATATACCGTGTAACCTGTCAATTGCATTTTCCTCCGCAAACCATTGAGCTTTTCAAAGCCTTGCCCAGTCACGTGATGTTTCTCCCTCACCTTTCAAATGGCTCTCGACTCCTTTCTCTGGGCTGTTCCGGAGGGGTCGCCGCGTCCAAAATGAAGAGGAATAGTATAATGACGGGATGGAATGAAACAGCATACTGTGCCTCATTTTTGCCCTAAGGCCGTATGGGGTTATTTGAATATTCATGGAGCTTATGTCCATAAAACGATAGAATTGATCCTTCCCTAATCAGTGACCTTTCTTTCATTTGAAGAAAGCTCATCGAAAGATCTGTAATAGGACTTTCCAAAGTCTGGTGCATACTCCAAAATGCGTCACCTGACATCTCCGTCCCTGCGACCTGTTAGGTAACGGAAGATGTAGGTCTTGGTCCCGACGCCTGGCGAAGGGCCCCTAAGCCCGGTAACTTCCTAAGTGGTGAGATCAGCAGGAGCATCTCCTGTTCGAAGGAGGTGGCCGGGTGGCTTACTCATCAACTAATGAGCAATGAATCCTGCCTCCGTGAGGTGCATTAAATCCCACCAGGGGGAGGTCTGGGAAGTTCCAGGGGGTTCGCAATCCTGGTAGCTGGGTGGTGACCCGCTCCGCGGTGAGGGACTCTGCGGCCTACGTGTCCTTTCCGCTGTGGTCCTTGTCGCATTCCTCAGTTCGCGGGGCAGCGTGTGTCCCTGGCCTCTGTGAGCTGTGCTCACGAACAGCCAAGCCCACGGGCAGGTCACCGGAAGCTCCAACTTGTGGCCAAACAGGCAGGAGGCGTGGCGGTCTGGGGACCTGCCCCTTGCGCGATTGGCACCTGGAGTGGGGGCTGTCCCCTTGCCCCGAGGTTTCTTAGGCTATTTCCATGCAGCAGTGTCAGAACTGGATCAAGATGAAGGGTCCCCGGCTGGCCTCCGACAGTTGTCTGGTGGGAGGACCCCCGACGCGGGCAGCAGACAGTCAGCGACTGAGGTCGCTCAGCTCTAGTCACTGCTGTCTAGTCCTACCTGCTGTCTCTCCCTTCCATGCAGGCCAGTACCACGGAGTTCAGTGCCATCGTCTGGTCTCCAAGACCCCGCACAGGACCCCGCACAGGACCCCGCACAGGACCCGCACAGGCCCCGGGGGTGGAGTGAGCCCCCACGCCAGGCTCCAGCCACACCCAGGCATCTGCAGCTTCCGACAGGGACCCTATTCCTTCAGAGCCCCTTCCCTGGGCGCATCTGCGTTTCCTCTCTCTGCCAAGCTCTTTCCTGAAGCCGCACAGTTTTCCTTCCACACTCTGGCCAGGGCCCTGCCCTGTCAAATGGCGCATTTCCCTCCCTCCACACCGGTTCGCCCTCTCCGTTTGGTTTTAGTAGAGACGGCTGTGCCCACTGTCCCCGCCGCGCCCAGGCCACCCTGATGCTGAGCTGGTGACCTGCCCTCATGCCTGGCCCGTCTCTCTCGCCTTCAGCGCTTGCTGTTTTGGTGGTACCTTGAGGCATGTGTTTCTCCAGCACCTGGCAGTGACCATCAGGAAACTCTGGGATAGTCCCACTAGGTACGTAACCCGACCCCGTCAGCTGGGAGGAAGGGTCCCCCTGCTCAGGTGTGGTGAAGGGTGAAGCTCTGAAGTCACACAGCTCACGCGAGGTTGCTGCGTGCTGTTCCGGTCAGCGGTGAGGTGGGTAGGATTTGCTAACCTCCTTTTCTGCTCTTCCTTTCCCTACATGTCACTCTTCCTTCTTCTCAACTTCTACCCGAGTGACATTTGCTGTCTCTGTAAAATAAGACTTGCCTCCAGTTACACAGGCACCGGCTGGTGGCCAACATCTGGGTCGCAGCACCCAGGCCATGTGCCAGGTCTGTGGGGCTTTCTGACCCGTCCCTCCCCTACCTGCTGGCAAGAATAAATCCCAACTTAAACTATGCACCTTCTTGGTATTATCCATACGCTTACCTGTGTCCCATTAAAAGCCAGAGGACTTGAACTTGCTTAGACGTAACTGGTACATAAGGCAAGTCCATGGTTGCTGTGCTGAGTGTGAGCGGGCCCAAGGTATTTTTAAGATAAATTTTCACGTCAAACAAACCTCGTTGAGACATGTGAGTGGGACAATCCTTTGTGTTTTGCTGTGGCAAATTGGCCCAGGTCGGGGTGCGTTTTGCAGGCTTCTGGCCGTCTGGTGCCACGTTTGCGTGCGCCATCACTGCCGTCACATGCCTGTCCACTCACCCACTTTGGGTAACCTCCCTGGACCAGCTCAAGGGACCAACTCAAAGTCCCTCAGCTGACCGCAGTGGGGGAGAAACATGGCAGAAAGACCCCCAGTCTCCCACAAGCAATCGCTGGTCTGGAGAACCCGAAACAGCAGAGGACATCGGAAACCAGGCGGCAACTGCCCGAGGGCCCCAGTGGGTCAGGGACTCCCGCTGCGTTTTCTTGTTTCTGTCTCTCAGGGGTCTGGGGCGAAGGGCCGGGTCTTCTCACCTCACAGGGAGGGTGGCGAAGGCCTGGAGAAGCCTGGGGACTTGCTTAAAGTCGCATCAAGTTAGTGGCCGAGCCGGTGTTCAAGTTCGGCTGGTTTTGATTTCCAACGTCGGTTCTAATGACTCTTCCAAACTACGGTAACTTACAAAGTTTACCCCTGAGCCTGCACAGCCATCGGGATGGTAGAATCTCTTCTCACTCAGCGGCCACGGCCCATTGTTTAAGCACCCTTACCGCCCGTGTTGCAGGTGGGAGCGGCAGGCGCTTCGTTTCTGAACGGGACGAGGCAGCTTTGCAGACGCGCAGTGTCCTGCAGCCCGTCAGCCCGCCCCAGGCCCGCCCCACAGTTCCGCCCGGGGCAGCAGGCCGGCCGGGGAAGGCAAGCTGAAGCCTCCCAGTCATTATGGAAACCAACTCATTGGCGTCCATGGTCACGGGGCTCCAAGGCCTCAGGGCTGGGGAGACAACCATGTCCTATCAGTGTGAGGACACGTGGCAGAGGGCCTGGCTGTGACTGACACGTCAGCAATTCGTTAAAGCTACAGTCACCACTTACGGACGGTCAACACCTCCTTCCCAAGAGGGTTGAACAACCACAGAGGAAGCTAAACAGAGCCGTGGTACCGAGCGGCGGCTCACAGCGCTGGACTGCGGGTGGCACGGGACTCCCAGCGTGTTGGCTGAGCGCCACCAGCGAGCGGCAGGCAGGAGGCCGCAGACGGGCAGCAGGGGCTGTGGAGCCACCGACCCACTTGGGTGGCTGGCAGGTGCTTGTGTGTACGTTTCTCTGCTGGGTAACTTGTCAGGAGGTGGGAAAGGCTTGAACCTGGACCGAGAACCTGGCCCTGACTTGGGGTTGGGAGGGAAGCCAGCAAGTGGGTAAGAAAATGACCCGGGCATCACAGTAGCTTCCAGTTTACCTATAAAAGGGGAATTGAAGGGAACACGCAGAGCATCGTAATCACAGGTGTGAAACTGCGTTTGAAGACCAGGTGACCCATTCTGAGGTCTGTTCAGTTAAAGCACCACTGCGTGTGTGCAAGTGCATTTCCTCACGACCGCGTGGCGCCCCCAAGGTGGGCGGCATGGAGCCCCACGCTGGGCCCCCGCCGGCCGATTTGGAGGAAGACTCCAGCTTCTGTTGTTAGAGCCACTCCCTCCGCTGCTGTTTTTCCCTCGCTCTCCCCACTGCTTCCCATTCTATAAAGCAACGCCTCCATGTAAAAAAGCAACATAAAATGGCTATTTTAAGACTCCGTGTTAAGCATGAGAGATCCGAAGCTCCGTGTTTGTTTGTGAAGTTAAACAGAGGCAGCCCGCCGTGCCGCGAGGTCACAGCTCCCCTGCTGCGTCGCTGTCCTTGGGGAAGGGCTCACAGGCTGGACAGGTCCCACCGCTCCTCCAGGGAGCCACATCCTCCGCCCGGGCGGGTCGCTTACGGCCACCTGGGTCGACAGTGAGACCTCAAGTTCCTGCTGCTCGAGACACCAGCTCATCTTGAGGAGGCCACTGAGGGTTTTCCTCCTGCTGCAGCTCTGAGAATAACAGCAAACATCACAACCCCAGACCGTGGGCCACCCCAGGAAGGCCAGGAGGAGAGTCAACGCCGCGCTCAGTTTGCTGGTCTCTCGGGAGCGTGGCCCCAGCCCGCAGATGAGACAGATCAACAGTCAAAACCCTCAACTCGACTCTTAATGTTAAAAAGTAAACTCTACCCTGGCTGGTGCTCAGTGCATAAGGTGCCGGCCTGGGAACCCAAGGGTCGCTGGTTCGATTCCCAGCCAGGGCACATCACCAGGTTGCAAGCCAGGTCTCCAGCCAGGTCCGTAGCTGGAGGCAGGTGAAAAGCAACCATACATGGATGTCTCTTTTCCTTTCTGCCTCCCTCCTTTCTCCTCTCTCTAAAAAAATAAATAAAATCTCAAAAAAAAAAAAAAAAAAAAAGGTAAAAGCTAGTTTCAGAAACACAGTTTGAGCCCCCCCACCCCCACCCCCAAGACAGTCTTAAATGTTGCTCAGAGGTGTGTCAGGCCAATAGTCATAAAGGTAATTCCTAATAATCACAGTAATTGGTAACAGCCATTGTAATAACTACTATTATCATTTGGTGTTTGCCGACAACTGCCGTGTGTCATTTGGTGTTGGTGGCCCAGTAGACGTCTAGGCAGGCAGCTGCGGTCACTCCTTTCCTGGTGGGCAGGGGCTCAAACCCAGGGCTGTCCCACCGCGTCAGACCACCACCCCTGCTCCAGGGCTGTCCCACCACGTCAGACGGCCACTGCGCGTGCTGCCTGGCTGGCTTGTTTAAGGACCTGTGTTTAGATATGACCCAACAGCAAAGATCGAGTCCGCAAACATGATTGCTTTTCGATAAGCACATTTAGTAGTGATGGAGTGCGCGAAACGGGCCAAGTATTTAATAGACGCCGGAGATGGCTAAGAGCACTCTGGCCACGAGGAAGGTAAGATGCAGCCCCCGGGACGTGGGTGAGCCAAGGGAGAAGGGAGTCGGCGGAAGGGGACGGGCCGCCGCTGAGGGACCAGGCTCGGGGCTGACACCCCCTGAGCAGGGCGCGATGCCCTCCCGAGGAGGCAGCGGGCGATGGCCCGAGCTGGCGGGCGATGGAGAGACAAAGAGGGTCTTGTTCAGCTTTTAGAGCTGGAGAGCAGGGAGCGGACCCAGCACCGCAGCACTTCATTTGCGCACGGCCACCCCTGGGCGCCTGGGGTGTAGCCAAGGCCACAACCTCCTGCGCTAAAGGTGACAGAGAAACCAGACCCACAAGCCCGGCACGTCCCAGAGGCTGGTGGAACTTGCACAGAGGAGAGAGGGTTGCGGCTGGGGGAAGACAGTGCCAGGCGGTTCCCTAGAGCCGCTGGCGGGACCCTTGAAGGCGCTTCTGCTGTGTGGTCCGGGAAGTGGCGGGAGGACCAGGTGCGTGAAGAAGTGGAAACACAGGTCCTTGGGGGTCTGTGATGAAGGGTTGGAGGTCAGGGGACTGAGCAGGGGCGTCTCCTAGAGAAATAAGCAGGACCAAGGTCATGGGTGCTTCCTTTGCTCGGGCTGCTGAGTAGTCATGGAGGGGACCTAGGAGAGGTTCCATCTTTCAGGGGTCACCACGGGGCAGAGTGCACAGGAGCAGGGGCCAGGGCTGGGGCAGGGAGCTGGGGTCGGGCAGCAGGGACAGAGCAGTGAGCCGTCGCCTTGGGGAGAGAAAGGCTGTCCCAGCCGGAGCCAGAGATGGAGACGCGCAAGCAACGTCCAGCGGACCCGGTGCTGGGTGGGCGTCCCTCACACCATGCAACTGGGTGGCAGCGTTTGGAACTGCACCTGAAGGGTGACTGATAACTGAAGGGTGACTGATACTTCCACACAGAAAAGCATCAACTGGCTGGTTCTGCACAAATGCTGGTTTTCAATGTTTCTACTCTTGAGTGGCTCATGCAGCTCCTGCATGAAAAGATCCCTCTTTCTTTCAGTTTACCCCTGTCACAGGGTCAGTATTTTAGTGCTTACCAGGTTTCTCTGGGTTCTCCAGTTCCAGCACCCCACTTACTGCCGCATCCTACGGGTAAAGTTAGAGGCTGAGTGGGACCGGCCGGACCAGGCAGCATCGGAGGCCACGGTCAATGCTCTGTAAGCAAAGCCCACAGGGAACATTTCTGGTTGGGTTCAATTTCAGGAAAGAGTGTGTCTATTAAGATCTTTTATTCTCGCTGCCAGAAATTTTACATTCAGATGTATTCAAATGTTATAATTTGGTCTCTGAAAGTGACTGAGCATCTATTCTCCCTGATTCTAGCAGAGCTTTGTGGTGTTGGACCCTTAAACACCTTGTCTCGGGTTCATTTCAAACCACCCTAACAGGCCCCCTTCTGTCCTTTTGGAAGTCGGTGAAAGTACCAATTATAAATACATCCATGCACGAACAGTTCGCGTCCTTCTAGCAAAGATGTAAGTCTGTATTCTGAATTTGTGGCCGGCGGTGGAATCACCATGAGACCTTTGGAACGTGAAAATCTCAGGGGACTTTCTGTGGGTGGCAGAGAATGTTTATTTGGGGTGAACACTTGGAAGCAGCCATGGACTGTGGATGGGGGTGAGGGCTGTGAGGCCCCCCACATGCCGTGTGTCCCCTGGGGTGTCACCGGCCAGCGTTGGCCCCTGCTGGCCCTGGGTGCAGACTGCTGCCCCACTCCGCCCCCCACGATCTGCACTGAAAGATGGTCTCTGTAATCCAGCCAAGTGCCCTGCATGCCACCTTGCGTTCAAATAGTTTGACTCAGATTAAACGTAAAAATCAGAGGAAAGTGTGTGAAAGCGTAAACACCTTCTCCTTAGCTTACACAAACTTAAGAAATTGGGTACTGTAACCACAGGGAAGGCGCAGGGACCCCAGCTGAGGACGAGGTGACAAATGATGACACTTATCTGCGGGGACAATGGGCGCTTTTTCCAGAACGTTTGCATTATGTGGCTAATTCTAGAGCCGAGACGACACGTTCTCTTTGTGGGGGCGGGAGGCCGGGGCAGGGACGCCCTGCTGCAGGGTTAGCAAGGCTTGCCCGAGCCCGGCTGGCCGTTTCAGGCGGGTGTCCCCAGAAACATGCGTGCAGAGACAGGCCTGCGACCGCAGAGAAAATAGAGCGTGAACACACAGCTTTATGACTGACACCCTGTGGCGACTGTTTGATAAACCAACCGTCAGGACGTGGGGCCTAACCAGCTGCCCGGACGCGCTCACGGTGGCAGTGAAAGAAGATGGGTGGTTCCAGTGAATTCTGGGATGTGAGGCCACGGTCAGCGTCACCGATATTCGCTGATTTTGAGGTACCGTGACTAATTGGACCCCTTGAAAACGGTGTTTCCTGCCTGCCATGTTTATGGCTTGAGGGGCAGCCGGAACTTCAAACTAAGTGGAAACTATATCTTCATCCCTGTAGGGCTTTTCAACATTTTTTTTCCCTCAGCAATGGCAATAAATACGTGTAATTTCATAACCCATCAGCCACACACTCACGAATAGAACCAAACAAAACTTCCAGGACACGTACCCTTGCATTTTCCCCCACTACCCTCATGCCGTCGAGTTTCCCGATTTGGGGAATTCGCAGGGCCAGTGCATCTGAAGTGCAAAGGGTAAGCCTGGCCCTGGGGAAAGCACCTTCGTGATCATGGCGTCTCCCGTCGGGTAAGTGTCCTTGCACCCTTTTTGGTGCCATTATTTTTATGAGACTCCTGGAAGGAGTCTCTCAATGAGTTCTGAGATCCGTTCGTGGGCTGCAGCCAGCCGTCTGAAAGTCACTGCCTCCCCTGCCAGCTGCTGTGAAATCAGCCTCCACGACCCGATTCGGAGAGTCCACTGGATCCCAAAGGTAGCAAACTCAACCCAGGTGGGATGACTCCTCTCGGCCGCGTGAAGCGGCAGAAACACACACATGTCTGATGCGTGGAAATTGCAGCGCGACTGAGTGCGGTGGGAGATGTCTTGGCTGTCTGTTCCAAGAAGCGCCTGTCTGAAAAGCCTGCGTTCTGCCTGGCGGGAGGAAACCCAGAGAGAGGAGAGAAACAGTGTTCTTTTTCTCCTAAAACACTGCCTTGCCATTCACAAGATTTTCCATGGCAATTATAACCCGTCGCAGGCCCGCGCAGCAGGAGCACCGTCCAGTCCTCTCCTGAGCGGAGCCGGGCACCCCGTGGGCAGCCAGCACATGCTCATTGTCAGTAATAACGATAATAACGCCAATGGTGACAACTGGATGATTAGAGGCTCTGGCGGTAATAGCCAAAGCCGGGGTGATGAGGGTCTTTTCCGACAGCTTCCATTTGTTCTCTCTGCGGTTTGCCCCTCTTTCTGTCTTGAAGTGCATCCCCTAGCCCCCTTCTGACGGAGTCTATTTGGCAAACATGAACGCTTCTGTGTGTTTTCTTTGTCCTTACGGACCTCAAATTAAATGCCTCTCCGTTCGCCTCCTTGCCTGTCCTCTGGAATCAGTGAGGAGGCCGGCCCAGCCGAGCAGGGGGCCGCCCCAGAGCCAGGCGCCTGCAGACGGGACAGACACACGTGGGTGAAGACACCAGTGCCCTTCGCCTTAATTCCCCCAGGTTCTCAGGGATACATTTATGTTTTTAAGTTAAGAAATAGAGAAGTTTATTTCTTGGACCTGTCTGTGTGTCCCCCCAGACTTTATCAAATTTTATTTCAGACTGAAGCTCCAACTGCATAGGCGTGTAAACAGAAGGGAGAGAGAGAGGAGTGGGCCCAGGGCAGGAGGCCGGGGTGGGCGTGTGGGTGGGATGGCAGCACGGGGAGGGGAGGCCTTGGTGATGGAGGGGTTCCCAGGGTGGCCATGGCAACAGATGACCTCCTCCCCCACCCCAAGCTGGAGAGGAGAGCGCAGAAGTGGGGCAGCTGGGCTGGCGGTGGCGACTGTGTGGGGCTTTTTGCGCGGAAGGCAGGAGCAGGGACACTGCCGACAGGCCACCGGTCATGTGTGTCCGCCCAGGCGTTTCACGTGGACACCAGAGGGGACACAGACTGCATGTAACTGAAGCGCGTGAGGCCAGGCCACAGACGGGCACTCATGGGAAATGCCACGTGGAGGTCCTGCTCTGCTCTGACAACTTCCACGCATGGAGCATCAACCACAGGCCAGGCGACATGCGCAGGGCTCTGGCCCCTGCTTCCCATCTGTTCCCATGGGGATCCAGGGATGGGTGCTGGTCTCCTCCAGACGCGGACAGAGAGACGGAGACCAAGGCTGCACACATGGCACCGTCCGCTTCCCAAAGCTCATGAGAAGGACGATGTCTAATTCCAGGCTTTCTTGTCTGTGGATGGTGGCGTAGGTTACTGATAAAATAATGTGCAGTGTACTTGTCCCTGAGTATCTGATAGTGAGTGAGAGGAGCACACTAAATAGCAAGGTGACACATGACTGTGCGCTGAGGGGACAGGTGACTATGCACATTGAGGGAACATGACTATGCACTGAGAGGACACATGTCTGTGCACACTGAGGGGACACATGACTGTTCACCAAGGGGACAGGTGACTGGGCACTTAGGGGACACATGTCTGTGCACACTGAGGGGACATGTGACTGTGTGGCTGAGAGCAAGAACACAGGGCTCTTATATAAATAGTTATCTGCTCGTTTTCAGATAAACTTTTAAACATTCTTGTTTGGCAAAGCTTGGGTCCTACTGGAGAGCAGGGAATAACTGTGATTCTTTCAAAGCCACAAGGACCATTAGCTGTCATTTAAAATAAACAGAGTGACAAAAACCCTTTTCAAGTGGGAACTTGCTCTGTTTTCCTAGCCATCAGAGCGAGGCTCTTAAAACCCAAATGTCTCACAAAGACCTAATGGCTTTATTGCTTTGTTTATTTCGCTTAGAGCAAGTCAGGCAATCTGGAATTGACATCATTGAAATTCTTTTTTGAAAGTGTGTTGACATTTTAGTTGCTTGTTTTCAAGGACATTAGATAGTCCCTCCTGACTTGGGGCCACAGTGATCTGCCCACGTACTAGGCACTGAAATCACCGAGCAAGTGCGTTCCAGTGCAGCTGTCATACATGGGGCCACGTCTTCCTTCAGCGATGTGCTGTCTATCCCCCAACGCACACACAGTGGGAACCTGGGTGCTTTCCACCCAATTGCTTCTATTTGCTACCCTCAGGTACATCAGACATCACTTACTGGGTCCAGCTTGAGGTCTTTCTAATCAGTCTGTGGATGTCTATTCTTAAACATTCTCTCGTTATGTTGAATTCTGATGATGTTCCCTCACACAATGGAACACATCTCCCAGGTGGTCTCTCTCCTCAGGTGCCCTTCCAAGAATCACTTTTTGAGTTTCTTTTGGGCAGACTAAGGTCTCTTCCAGTGGACAAAGGACAACCAGGAACATAGGAAAATGAAAAGCACATCAAGAGGCATAAAATATTCATTGGTGAGAAGAGGAGAGGAACTGTGTTTGTCATCTCAGTGGTTCCTGTTGGAAAATGCTGTCTGATGCAGTATATAGTTCAGACTTTAATAGAACCTCCTTGAAGCATATATAGAGTTACATTATCTTTATGTTCTCATCACTGAAGAGTGGAGTTATTGTCAGGTCTTGGGAAGAGGAGAAAATAGTGACCATGTGGAAGATCTGTCACCAAAGCCCTAAGAACTGACACAAGTGGACAAGTCGTTCAGCTTCTCTGAGACTCGGTGTCCTCAGAACATCCATCCATCAATTGTCCACCCATCCATCCATCTACCCATCCATCCATCCATCCATCCATCCACCCTTCCACCCATTCATTCATCTATCCATCCGTCTACTCACTACACACACACAGATAAACAAGTCGAAGCAAACTTGACACTTGGACCAAGTCAATAGGTGAGGAGACTTTATTCAGAGCTAATGCAATAGAGGAGAGTGACAGGGTGCAGGCTGAACTCCATCCTGTTGAGCAAAAGCGGGGAGCAATGTCACAACCACGTTGGGGGCCAGCATAGGCTGTCGGTGTTGGCCCATTGGCCTTCTCCAAAGCAAAAGCAAACTTTCTTCAGAACCGGTTGTCGCTTGACCAGCTGGAGCCAGGCACCCCCTGCCACCTGACTTAGGCCCCTACCCTCCCATAGAAACAGGTGCCATTTCCTTGATGTTTCCACTGCGCAGACAACCCTGGGTCCTTCAGAAAGACACGCTTGGTTGTAAACTTGGCAGGAGAGCTTTAGAGAGAAGCAGAGAAGGAACGGATGTGTTTTCTGCAGCAAATGCTGTGATCAAAGGGGCATCAGGATGCCAGTCCAAAAGACGCCTGTGGTGGCTGGGCCATGCCGGGTGACACCAAGAGCCCCGAGACAGTGAGGGTGGGGAGGGATGACCCTTTCCGGGTGTGGTTCCTCTCAGTACCATATGACCAGAGCTGAGGGAAGGAAGATGTGCAAAGCGGACACCTGCCGGGTCAGTGCCCTCATGTGGCACCCCTGTGTTGTTGCCGCCACCCACCACGCACAGCAGCGTCCCGGGCACCCGTGCAAGGGCTGGTTAGGGTGCACGGTCGGCACCGCCGGAGGGACCTGCTAGAGAGACAGCAGAACTCACCGCAGGCCTGTGAGCCCAGTCACCGCGCCAGCAGAATCCACAGGTGACGCATGGGGACGTTAACATTTTGGAACAGAGGGTCCAGCACAAAGAATCCCTGACAGGAAGTGGGGTGTGGAGACGCCTGCTATTAAGTGAGAAAAGCAGAGCTCGGCAGCCTGCCCGAACCCACACGTAAAATCCAGGGTAAGTCCCGGAGGTAAGAGGGTGGACGGGCGTTTCCATAGGACACCAGGAGAGGCGCCCGGAGAAACTGGTTCTCGGATGGATGCGCGTGAGCCCCTGAGGTGAAACGCTGGGAGGTCACCGAGGAAGGAAGAGCCATCAGCCCCAGGCAGGGAGTGAAAGGGCCCAGGGCCAGCGGCTGCAAGTTCCGTGTCCGCCGGGGCCTCCTCCCAAGGTCCAGGGAGGAGGAGCTGACCAGAGGAGGAGGCCTTGGACGCCCAGGCAGCGACCCCACAGAGCAGGGCCTCCTGACAAACTGCTGACAAACCTGGCTTGGCTCTCAGTCTGGGCATGAAAACCATTATGTGATGTTTTAAACCTCCCTTCAGGAAACTTACCATGAAGTATCTTGGGTTACCAACCTCTGCTTTCCACTCTCCCTCCACGATGCTTTGAGAAATTCTACAAAATAGAAGAAAAAAAACATTAATTAGAACATAGGGCAGAAAAGGTTCAATTTCTTTTTTTCACTAAGAAGCCGGCTACCGTTTACATGGGTGACCAACAACTCATGAATAATTACAGAAGAGAAAAGTGGGAAAATGTCTAATTAAATAAATCCTCCCAACGAGCTGTTTATTATTGATATTAGGTGTTATTAGAAGCAATCATGTGTTAGCGAACACATGATGAGCCGTGGCCTGTACTTGGTGGCGTCACAAATAAATGGACATTTTCCCGAAGACGTTCAGTTGAAAGCACAGCAGCAAATGTAGACAGTCTCGGGCAGCAAGGCCATGTTTTAGCCACCGCACCCCTCACACGCCCAATTAACGCAGGGCTCCTGGCCTTGGTGAACGTGGGCCTGTCCTGTTGGCTGAAAGGTAGAAAGCCCTGAGAAATGGTGATGGTGTCTGAGGTCACCCTGCTATGTCGTTTGATGAGAAAAGTGTCCTGCCTGTTTGACTGGCTCGCAGAAACGATGGAGGTGACCCAGCGTCTTGGAGGAGAGGCCTGATGAGGAAGAAAGGGTTATCAAGTCCTGAAAAAGGACTCGCGGGTCCCCACCCTGGTCTGGAATGGCATGGTGCTCGGTGCGTGGAGGGTGTCCGTGTGTGAGTCTGGGTCAAGGTGATGGAGAGCTTGCCGCACAGGAGGGAGGCTTGCTCGGCCCATTGCCTTCAGGGACATTCTGGGTGACGTCCCTTAGCAGATGTGGGGGCTCTGGTGACGTGGCAACTGTCCAGCCCTTGTGCTGCAGCACACACTCCGTGCTCGGCTGTCATGGACACGCAAGGTGAGCCGAGCCTGCCCCAGGAGGCCCTTCGGGATTAAAGGCCAGGTGGGCTCTCCGGCAAGGTTAGGGGTCCCGCTGGCTCCTCACGCACCCCTGGAACCTCCCCTTTGCTCACACCCTCCAGGGGCCGGAATGAGCCTGACACACTTCACCTGGCAGAGTGCCAGGCGGTGAGGGAAGCGTGTTCAGGGACTCGGGGCCTAGGGCGTGGAAAACGAGAGAATTTGGGGTTTTGTAGGACACATCGTGGGGAAAGACACCTTTGGGACTCATGCCTCCTGCTGAGATCTGTGCAGTTGCACGTATGCGCCCCCCGGTTGAATGTTAGCTGACACCCCAGCCGGCTCCTGACAGCGATGTTCCCACGGGCCTAAGACCACGGGGAGGTTCCATGCTGAGCTGGGCGGGGCACGTGCACCCACAGGGCGTTTGGAGAGTTAGTAGGTGTGGGGGTGGGTGCCGTGGGGAGGGGCTGTCTGCTGAGCAGGGACCAGGACTGGGTCAGCGCCAGCCAAGGGGAGGAGCGGGAAGTGGGAAGTGACTTTGTGGGCCCCACCACGTGCAGCCTCTGACCTCATTTCCTGTCGCAGCTCAGCGGGTTGGGTGCCATCTCTGTTTAGCCTCAGGTTAGGAGTCCAAAGGGACTGAGACATGTGTCCAGACTCATGTAGGTTACAGGCAAGACAAGGTGAGGGACTCGAGGGACTCAGTGGCCCATCCCTCTGCTTGGTGCCACCTGCTGCCGCCGGTCAGCTGTCCGCAGGAAGCAGGGACCTTTCCTGTCCTGCACACGGCGGTTAGAGGCCCACAGTCCTCACTCGGTCTCAGGCCTTCAACCTAATGACAAGGACATGCTTCTGGGTGAACAAACAGGCAACCACAGTTAAAGAGCCAACGTGTGTGTGTGCGCGTGTGCGTGCATGTGTGTGCATAGGTGCAGGTGAACATGGCAGGGCTGCTGTTGGGTGGTAAAGGGTCCCCTTCAACCTCACATTATAATATTATCTTTGTCATGCAAAAGTGAAAAAAATTCATGTTTTCCTTCCAGGAAAACCTCCCCACTCCTCTTCCCAGGCTGTTTAACTTTGGAACAGGTGACTGAGAGAGGCCTGGAACCAGCGGCTCCGTGTGATCTTCCCCCAGCGAGCACAGGAAGTGGGCCAGGAGGGCTGGGAGCTCCGGGGCGGTGGGCTGTGGAGAGCAGCAGCGAGGACCCCCGCGCCACAAGCCAGCTGCTCGGGGACCAAAACAGGTCACCGGCGCCCGCCCTGCAGTTCGCATACCTGCAGGTGCTCTTTCTGCACGGGGAGCCTGGTTTCTACCGCAGCTGTCCTTGCAGGAAAGGTCCGTCCTGGGACCTGAAACCGCATTCGCTCCCTTCCCCGCGATCGGCTGACACCAATGACACGTGGTGGAGAGACCAGACCCATCCAGCTAAAGCAGGATTTCAACAACTGCCTCTAACTCTGGAAGAATTCCACCAAATTAGAATGCCTTTGTCCCCCGCCCTGCTTGGACTGCATGCAACATGGCAGCGAAAGATTTAACCAAATAATCGTATTTAAATGCAAACGACCCACTTCCTCCTTTATTCCAGCGTTTGAACTGGGGTTGAATAAACACACACATTCCTTCCCCAGCCGACTCAGGCAACATTTCCCAGTCCCCTTTCAGGGCCACGCGGTGGGCAGGAGTGAGGGAGAGTGAAGTCATCACCCCCCCCCCCCCCCCCCCCCGCCCACGTTGAGGGCGGGCAGGCTGGGGTGGGGACTCGGGGAGTCCGACCGGTTAGCGCAGTTTAAGGCTTGAACAGGCAGGCTGGGACTGCAACGTTCCCTGGGGTCCTCAGGGTCCTGGGTATTGACGCTGGGCCCCACGGGGTACGTGCCCCAGCTGCCCCACAGGGGAAGCCACGCTCCTACTGCTCGACCTCGCAGAAGGAAATGCGCTTTCGGGAAGCGCGCCCCGGCCGCCGCCGGGTTCTCACGGCTCCGCAGCAGGGCTCGCCCTCGCCTGGCCCGCCCGCCAGGGACAGCGGCTCGCCCGTGACCTGGCATTCATCAACACCCTCACCAGCCGTGGGAGGCCCCTCCCTCCGTCAGTTCATGAGACCGGCGCCCATGAATTATGTATAGGCCGCGCTGAACATGATTTTGAAACATTACGAGAATTCCGCATCAGTTTTCACAGTGGGATTTCATCCTCGAGGCTCTGGCCGCCTAACGCCACCCTCATGGGACCTGGCGCCCAGAGGGCACAGCCAGCGCTCCCGCTAATACGCAGACATTTCCGCGTGGCCTGGGGCTTTCTCTGAAGCTCCTATGCCCTGGCGAAAATATGATGAAACGAATTAGCTCCGCATCATTGTCTGTGCGCACTGTGCGTGCAAAGGGCCTCTCTCCCCTGCCCCGATTCTCTTGCAACGGCCGGAAGACGGGCCGGAAGACGGGCCACAGTCTCGCACTTGTTAACGAGGCTGTTGAGGGGACCAGGGCCAGGGCTCAGCCAGCAGGAGAGGAGAACGGAGGCTGCACATCCTCCCGCTGGGGTCTGGCGCTTTCCGGCCCCTCCCAGGGCCCGCCTCCCTCCTCTGCTTTGGCAGACTCCCCACCCGTGCACTCGATGTTTCTCCAGGAACGTTGGACCAGATTGCATCTTTCTAGTCGATACAAAGCAAATCTTTTCCAAGAGAAACGGGAGGCCGGGCCAACAGGCCGTGCTTTGGAGCACTGAGGCACACACCAACATGCACATGTACACGAAATGCACAGAAATATATGTTTGCATATGTGTGTGTGCACGCATTATGTATAGACAAGTTTACATATGTACACAGACTTCTACATACGTGCTCCTTTGTTTTTGTGCGGAAATGATTTAAAGGTTGACGGAATCCATGCCAGATGGTTAGGTCCAGGGGGCACAGGTCCTCTGGGTTTCAGTGTTGATTCATTTTTGGATCTGTAACCAGGAGGCAGATGCTTTTCCGGATCTTAGCTGACCTGGGCAGGCTGTGAATTTCTCACGCAGGCTGAGACCTTTGATCTCGAGCGTCAGGAATCCCCCCAGCCAGGGGTCTCTGGAGACTTCTGAAACACCCACCTTATCCTTCCAGTCACGTCTCCCCAAAGGTGCTGCGTGGGGGTCCACAGCCGCCGGTGAGGCGGGGCCTGGGGGCAGGCCAGCGGCAGGGGCCGTCTTGGGCTGGCACGACCCTCCAGGACACAGTCTGGCCATAGCACCTCTCCCTCAGCGAGGTGGGCTCCCAGTGTCACAGCATGGGGGATGAGTTGTCCCCTCATCTGGGGCGAGCTCTGGGCAGGAAAGCACATCTCACCGCAGCAGGAGGCCATGCAGCAGATGGCCCCAGCCATGACAGGGACTAGAGCCGTGGAACCTGCCTGGAGCTCCATTTCTCCATTTGCAACGTGAAAGAACAGGTCACCGCTGATGGCTGTCACCGCTGGTGGCCTCCTCCTCTGTCCCCACGACCAGTGACCAAACAAGGAGACACCTCACCATTTTCACGGAAGAAATGATTAATGAGCTCCTGCATTTGTTTGGAGGGAGAGGACAGTATAAGAGAAAAGAAGTTACAGACCCAGAAGGAAAGTAATGCAAGTGTTTTAAGTGTTGGGTTTGGATTCCAGGCTTTCAACAGGACTGTGTGGATTCATGTTCTCTTAACAACGGAAGTCACTAAGAAGAACGTAGGTTTGCTTCATGCCGGTTAGATGCGAGTTCTGGCAAATACCAGTGGGTTTATGATCATGGGAAGTCATATGCAACCTTGGAAGGGCCTTAGTAAAATGTGTATTTCGGGACCTGGCTGTTGGAGTTAAATCTTGCGACTAGACTGACGGGGGTGGAGATGAAGAAAACACTCTCTGGGCTCCAATAACAGGAGAAATAGCACCAAATCTCTCTTCCTCTGCACGTATTTGGACCGATTTTACCTACATTCATCCAAGAAAGAATCGGATTTATACTGAGGTTCTGGGAGAGACTTCCTGTTCCTATCACATCTGAGAATGGAGAGGGGAAGAACACTGTTTGCAGAGCCCATCAGCTCCCTTGTGAGCCAATTCCTTCTCTTTCGCAGACCGTCACTTCCCTGAAAGCTTGAGTCGCTTCTTTGTGTCCCACCCTGAGCTTCCTTCCGGCTCAGACCTGCTCCAGCAGCCGGTGGCTGGTTCGCCTTTCTTCACCGCCCTCTTAAGCCGCTAGCTTTAATTAGGGTCGGACATGTACTCAGCATGCGCAACATTACTTAAAAATGGTATTATACCGTCGCGTGGATTAAAAAAAAAACTTTCCAGGCTTAAAAATGTCATCAACAAAGAGTCTGATGTTTCTTTAATTACCTGATTTCCAAAGCTACAGTACATAATTCCTTATATAATCAGAGCTTAAATACTGGAGAAGCTCACATGGGTGGCATTTCCTCTCGATTTTGAATAGGGATTATTTTAAGAGGATAGAGAACTTAGAAATATTTCCATGGCGCTGATATTTAAAGCATATTAGTGGCATTTATGTTTTAATCTGCTTAGTGACTAGGCATTAAAGAGAGCCATTAATATTTGAACTGTGATGAAAGGCACCAGAAATTGCTTGATATAATGAGCCCGACAGTATTTCCAGCGTGCGGGGCTAATAATTTTCTGTAACTTAGAAAATGTTGTTGCTTCTTCCCAGCAAGGCCCTGCTGTCCGAAGGAGTTTCTTTATTGGGATTGCTCTTGTTGCCTGGGACAGGAAATTCTACGGAGAGCAAACATCTCCCGAATTGCATAAACACACAGAGATGTGGCGGATCCCACTGTCATCCCCACCATCCTGTTGCACATTCATAGCAGCGGCACAGTCCTGTGAACGTGACAATCCCCTGCTACCATCCGCTCCATTTGGGCTGTGTGTGCATAATGACCAAATGTCCATCAGGTCAGTCCTGTTAGAGGAACTTTTTAAAATAATCGTGATTTTAAAATCATAGCTCATTTAATGGGCTGCTTGTTTTTCTAGTAGTTTCATCGCAACGTTTGAAAAATACAGAAAAGAAGCCCTGGCTGGTAGCACAGTGGATAAG
>PVIW01001527.1:269658-290079 GCA_004026585.1 Noctilio leporinus
AAAGAAAGAAAGAAAGAAGCCCTGGCTGGTAGCACAATGGATAAGGTACTGGCCTGTGAACCCAAAGGTCGCAGGTTCGATTCCCCAGCCAGGGCACATAACAAGGTTGCAAGCCAGGTCTCCAGCCAGGTCCGTAGCTGGAGGCAGGTGAAAGGCAACCATACATTGATGTCTCTCCCCCTCTCTGCCTCTCTCGCTTCCCCTCTTTCTAAAAATAATTAAGAATAAAGTCTTTAAAAAAAAAAGAAAGAAAGAAAGAAAAGAAAAATACAGAAAAGAGTGAACAGAAGTTACCAAAAGCCAAGCACAGAGATTCCTCAGGAAAAGCAAAAGGTCTTCCTGCGCCATCCCATGTGGACACAGGGACGCAGGCCAGAGTCCCTGCACGACCGAAGCCCCTGTGTTACCTGCACGACCGAAGCCCCTGTGTTACCTGTCCCCAAGCAATAAGGCAAATTTCTGAGAATTAGATACCTTTAAATTTAGCCTGTTTTTCACCCACGAACTATATGATTCCACTTCACATCAAACCCTGAGTGGTACCAACATAGATTTCATTTAATTTTTTAAGATTTTTCTCCCAAATGTTGCCTATTCGTGGAGAAAATGTATTCCTTCACATGTGCATCAATTTATTTTAAATACAGAACGCGTCCCCTGGCTATTTCTTTTCCAAAGAACATCAGCAACATCTGAAATGAACACTTATATAAGTAATTTGGATATGAGTCGAAAAGAACAATAGCTATAATAGCCTTTCTGTGAATATTGTAATACAGTAAAATGAAGTAAATTGAAATGAGACGTGAAAGAAAGATGCAGGATGAGACCGATAAACCGGGTCTCCCCCTCACCACCAGGAGAGGCCCCTTCCCCTCATCCATCCCTGGACAGGATGCAGGCGCCAAGCCCACCTGTGACCGAGAGGACCTACAGGAAAAGGAATTGCCAGTGTGTGAGGGCTGGGACCTGAACGTCACATGGAGGCCAGCTGGTTTAAGCTCGAAAGCTCTGTTCTGGATTCTCTGATTCTATTTATCCTTCCCTCCATGAAAAAATTATCAACAGATAGAACTCACGTGAGCTTTCAAAATAATGGGAGGGAATGGAGATGAAAAACAACTGAGGTATATCTGCATTTCTTTTTCTTTTTAAATTTAATCTTTATTGTGTTTTTCCCAGTGCCATTTAGTCCCCTCCCACCCCCTCTGCCCAGCAATCACACTTGTCCAAGTCTGAGTCCTTTTCCCCTTTCGCTCAGTCCCTCCCTCTCACCCCCACCCACCATGTCATCGGCACTTCCTTTCCACAGAAGGGAACACCATCTAAGCACCTATCTGTCCTTTGGTCCACGGTTACTCACAGATGTTGTCTGCTTCAATACTTACCGTTTTCTTCATCATTGAATATTCAATTTTTTAAAAGTTGTTATTTCTGTCTATGGATGCAGATGATTGTTCTCGGCCTTGATTCTTCAGAGAGAATCAACTTCGATTGGCTGGTCTCAGAAAAAGAAGTTGGTTTTTTTTATAACATTTCAAGGACCTGAAAGTACATCTTTTTAAAAAATCTCATGAATCACTTCCATTTATTTAGTACTTATTACATTCTGGACACTTTGCTAAAAGCTTTTTTGTACCTTATATTATAAATGCCTCTTAACAACGTTGACACGATAACTGTCATTCCCGTTTCAGCATATGAAAAGGGACCGAAAGGCTCCGGTGCGTCACGGGCACAAGGTCACGTAATCAGGAGGCGGTGCTGAGCGGCACGTGCAGGTCAGCACACACTCGGAAACTGCTCTCAAATACTTGGTGAATTCAATGGCACCACAACGCCTTGTTCACTGCAGCCTATCAGCTGTCCGTTCGTGAGACCAACCACTTAATTTTGTCTGTGCTTAAAGAGGTGGCCTCTTTTGAATAGCGTTAAACCCATTTTTCACCGCTTGCAGGCGCTTGGTGTCAGCATCCACGGAGGGTTTCTGAATGATGGGCACGCCTAAGTCCTGTGAACGCGGTTCTTGCCTCCTCCCTCCACTTCTGAGAGTTGCACAGGTTTGGAAGGAACAGATTAGTTAAAGGATGAAGAGAGCACACAGTAGGAGGCCGCTGTTGCCTGAAGTTTTCCAGCCCTTTTCCAAGACAGTGCTGAAGTCTATAAACGTGTTTTAGGTTCTCAGGACACATGGCGGCCGATCCGTGAGGGTTTGCTGCGAGAACCGTGCCCGTGACCAGAGCGTTGGAGAGGTAGGGCTCCCCCGACAGGTGCCCGTGGAACAGTAGGAAGAAGTGCTGGGGCAGGAACCCGCTGGCGTGCTTGCGGGGGACTGTGACACAGCCATTCTGTCTATTACTTCCTGATGCACATGACGCACCAACAGTGACGTAAAGTCAGTCCAGTACGGAAATCACAAAGCATAGTAGACAAATTTAATTCACATCTTTGGGGACTGTGTCAATGTAAAGGAACAATAAACTATCGGATTAGTGGTACTGGTTAATTCTATTGAAAAACCCACAAAAAATAAAAAGAGAGCATATCGGAGAGTGCCCAAGAACACTGTCATGACCTTCATCCCTCCTTCAGAGCCGTGTGGCCTGGACACTCCTGTTTGGTTAATGGGACTCCACATCCCCTCAGCCCCACAAAAATTCACCCATTTTGATAAGGTTTGTTGGTTTGTTTGTTTGTTTACATGTACACTGATATGACGGCTGTCACAATACAACGTAGCAGAATTGTTTCTAATGAAGTTGAAGACAACCCAGAGCTACTACAGCCATTTTAGGGGAAAGAATTGAATAAACTGTTGGCCAACCCAATACGTCGAATACTGTTGATTTAATTACTCATTCTGTGACTCTCCAAATGCTTCGCAACTAAGAATCCTGTCATCATTTCTATGGCCTCCCCGGGCCATACATGTAGGCGTACATGCTCTGACAAATCCAGGCTGTGCCCGGTTTGCTAGTCTGGGATAGAAGTCACTCTCAAATTATGATAACCTGAGGAGAGTTTAATAGTTCAATAGGAGCTGTTGACGATGTTTTGGTAGGATGTAGGTAACCACAAGAGACAGGGCAGTATTGGGGGTCCTTATGAAAACAGCGTCCTGTCGCCAGCCTCAGAGATAAGTGACAGCAGGAGAGAGAGAGAGATTCCTGAAGTCCTCGGACAGGGTGGTCACTGGGAGCTAGGGCGTCAGCTTTCGGGACTGGACACAGCCTGCCCAAGATAGTCCTGCGGGCAAGGGCCCGGGAAACAAAGGGGGACGGTCACTCTCCTCCCAGGCCCCTTCTCACCTGTGTCCCCCCGTTCCTTCTGCCCTGATCTCTTGCCAGGGTTTCCTGTTGGCCAAGCTTAATGGAAGTCACAGGACGTTGGTGGTGTCCGATGGGACACAGGGCGGTCTGGGAGCTCGGAGTGAGGTGCACAGGCTGAGCCTAGCACACGACTTCAATGAGCAAAAGTGTCCCCCACCTTCCAAAACTGAAGGGAGGGTTCTGTGCACGACAGCGGTTGACCTTGGGGTTCCGGAGCCTGAGCTCCCCAGAGGTGAAGCAGAGGGTGGAAAGAGACGCCGTGCTTGCTGGGTCTCGGTTGGCTTTCCCAGGTCTGACTGTGTTTCTCCAGCCGGCCCTTCAGGGGCAGCGTTGCCCCAGGTACACGCGGGACGAGTGCTCATTGTGAGAAGTAGTTACGAACAGCCCGTTCCCTCCCCCAGACCCCCGGCGGCCCCCATGCAGGCACCGCTCAGTCCGACTCACTGGGCGGGATTTGTTCATTGTGGGTGGGTTTAGAAGGAGCCTGTCTGGTGAACAGTGAGATCAGTGTCTCGGAAAGAATGTGATTTAAAAAGGTTCTTTACCAGGCATTTGTTTGGTGCCGCTGTAGAGCCCCGGCCCAGCCACCGCCCAGGCCCAGGTGCAGAGAACGTGGCTCTGCCCCCAGAGAATCAGGAGCGCAGATGCAGGAAACCTGGGTGGGAAGGACGTGAGGAGTGGGGGTGCCCCCCCCCCCCCGCCCGGGCACGGGTGTTCCTGGTGCTTTCATGCCTGGATCCGTCCTCGGAGAAGCTCGCGTGCGCCCCACTTGGCTCCGGCGGACACAGCACGTAAGACAGTGAACGTGCAATGTCGCTGCTGTTCGCACACCTACCCACGTGCGTCTGCAGAGCAGCCCACCGCATGGGCCCGCAGGCCTTTTGCCAAAGAGGTCGAATATCTAGGAGATAATAGTGTAATATCGGTGCACTTTGGTGTCTGATCAAATTAGGTTCAAATCCAGGCAAATCAAGGCCTTTCTGTCCATCCGGGCAAGGAGCTCCCCGTCACTGAGATCCTCGTCTTTAAAGCAGAAACGACACACCCCCCACGGTACAGGCACGAACGCGAACCACCGTTTCCTTCATCTAATGTGTTTTCCCGTCTTGAGAGCTGAACGGTCAGGTGTGAGTGGAGAGCGTCCCCCGTGTCTGCCCGTGGTGGCGGCACCCACCCCTCAGCTGCTGCCGGGGGCCACCCACCCCTCAGTTGTCACCGCCCGATCACCCGGTATTTGTTTCCCAGGTGCCACCGTGTGCAGGGATTCCAAACGTGGGAAACTTTGGAAAGAACTGGCAGAGCACAGAAGAACCTAAGGTAAAGGCATCATCATATGCGCTCTGCAGGGCGCACGGTGCTTCAGGGAGACCACCCATCCCCGCTGGTTTGAGAAGCTGGAAGAAATTGGTAGCAGGACCATCCCCCAGAACAAAATGTGCTCCCACCCCGTGCGGGAGGCTGTGCAGTGCGGACCGAGCGCCCCGGCCACGCCTGGAGGCCGCAGCGCATCCCAGCCCTTGCGGTTCACACGTGTGCAAGGTCTAACACACTGAGCTTTAGTTTTCTATACTGGACACACGTGCCTCTCAAAGGGTTTTAAAGGAGCCACAAGCAAACGCCTGATCATTTAGGGCACTAGATCCATGTTATTCCATCTCCTCCAAAAGCCTTTTGGCTTCCCCATGTCATAGCACCTTTCTTTCCCTCCTCCAGTGTCACACAAGTTCCCATCTGCACAACGGTCCAGGGCGCAGGTCAGACACCCACTGCTAGCAGTGGCCCTTCACTGGTTCTTATGGGACACCTGGGGGCTCAACTGCCGTTCCGTCCACAGCAGCCGGGCGGACTGACAGCCAGAACCATTAATTACAGAGTTTCCCAGCCTTGCCACGTGTGGTAACCAGTGTTCTCATAACGAGCGGTTCCGTGAAGCACACGGGTGCCTTGGAGCCATTTCAGTACGCCGGCCGCTGACACAGGAACACAGATAATACGGCTGTTGTCACATGGAGCTGGAAAACAATCTCCCCCCACTGAGAACTGGTGGTTTTATCATCTACATTACCACCATCCGCAGGAGAGCTTCCCTGGAAATTCATTAAGCTCATTAGCATAATAAATGGTGATGATATTTCACAGTCATAACACAGTTGAGTTTGACATGTGGAAGTGACAGAATAGATTTAAAGTAATTAAGACGAAAGAGAGAGAGGTTGGGGGAGAGAGAGGGAGATGAAACACTGAGCCGGGGCCTTAGCTTACCTGAGATTTTACCTGAAACCCTTAAACAGTGACTCGGATCAGGTCCAAGACAGGTGTTGTCTGAATGAGGGGTAGCGCGCATTTGGAGCTGTTTCTGAAGGTAGTTTTCTCGAGATGGTGGTTTTAACACTGCCTGGAAAGCCTTACTGTGTAAACCACTTAAGGCGATGGCTGGAAACAGACACATAAACACACACGACATGGCAGTGATGAATTAGTTCTTTTGTATGAAGATGACAAGTAACTCCCCTTCCAACCACCCCTCTGGGGGAGCAGCATCAGACATCAGGAAGGCCTAGCTCGGGAGGCTGGGTCACGTCCTCTCCTTCAGAGAATTACTTTGTTAAACCCTCCGACCACCCGAGAGAATTCACACCCCCACGGGCAGGCCTATTAAATCAGCCAGAAAGGAGGGCTCACACCTGTGACTGGTTAATCTCGCCACTAATTCACCGAGTCCTAGGCTGCCACCAAATGGCATTAAAATTGTGATTATTTTATGGCTTGTCCACCTGCCCAATCCCCCAAGCAATTGTTGTAATTTACACAGAAAAGGAAAAAGCTCAGAGAAAAGAATATCCATCTTTTAACATTATCCACAAGGGTCTGGTTCTGACTGCGCACATAAAACAAAATAAAAGTACCTGGCTCAGGCAATTAAAATGTTCTTGTTTTCTATTAAAATAAAATGTACTCATTTGTGAGCGGGGCCTGAGCGGGGTGGGCGGACCGTGGTGGCTGCTGGGGTAAGAGCTGCAGACACAGCGGAGTTCAGCGACCAACCCCACGCAGCCATGTCCACCGTGCCCTGGCGAACCAGCGGAGGTGCCAACGACAGCCGTGCAGCCATTGCTGCAGGGAGAACGTGCTTTTCGCTCTGCTGCAGGGAGAACGTGCTTTTCGCTCTGCTGACGGTGAAACAGAACCCCAAACACGGGGGACTGTCCTGCGCAGATGAGCATGGAGGCGCAGAGACGGTCAGTGACGCTGGTTTCCATGTGCGGCCCCTGCGCCCAGAGCTGAGCTCCGCTGTGCGCTGCGGGCACCCTCCACCCGCCCTCCCTCCCACCGGGCGGCCTCTGCAGTGGGCAGTTCCTGGCCGGACCTCAGCTGTCACTCCCGGGAGCTACTGCGAGGTCCTGCGGGGAAGACGGGAAAACGCCTGGTGGTACTGAGGTGACTGACTATCCATGTTCATGAACCCTGGTGTGATGATCCCATGTCTAGCCTCAACCCCACATTTCCTCCAAAGAGATAAACCAGGGAGACGGTTCACGGGCTTTGGGGGTCCCACTGGAAATTGAGCTGCTGAGGGAAAGTGGCCCCTGTGCCCACCTGCCCCACAATGCCCACCTCCTTGATTGTGCACACCTCCTCCCAAGGTGCCCACCCCCGAAATGTGCCCACCCCCCCACTGTGCCCATCCCCCACTGTGCCCACCCCTGCAATGTGCCCACCCCTGCAATGTGCCCACCTTCCCCCATGGGTGCCCACCTCCCCCCATTGGGTTCTGTCCTGCAAGTCATTTCATCTCCTGCTTTGGCACCAAGTCTGCCACTGACCTACATGCCCAGTGCCATGGTCTCACAGTGAGCAAATTATTACTCCCAGAGGAAGGAGCCTCTGCCTTGGAGGCAGCAGTGAAAGATCACGGCTGAATCTTGGGAGGTCTGTGCCTTCTACTCTTTTCTCTTTATTTATTTCCTTCAGTACTTCCCTGAATTGGCTTCTCCAGGGCGTGAGCTCCCTGAGGGCAGCATGTGGGGCACTTGGCCCATTTAGTGCTGCCAGTGGCAACCGCTCAGTGTCGCACGGCTCACGACGGCCATTTCTGTGAGCGATGGGCGCAAGCCGCCCAGGGTCCTGCGTGGCGAGGCTCCCTGGGGACACTGGGTCGTGTGTCTCACCCCAGCATGGCTCCGGCACCCGTGTTCGTGCCCTCGTGGGGCTCTGCACCACCTGCCATGGAACCCAGCTCGCAACATGCATTTCCAGGGGCTTCTCCCCAGTACCAAAAGCTACACCCATTCTAACCTGTTTTCTTTGCAGAGGGTTTGAATGTGTCCTTTGGTTTCTACACAATCGCAAATGAAGTGACCAAATCTGATCAGGCATCTTACACCTGCCCCTGACTTTGAAATGCGTCCGATGACTTAGGAAAATTTTCTTAAAAAGCAAAGGGCCCTGGTTCCCAGGGTCGGGTTTGAAGGGGCACCCTGGGCGCCCCGGCCGGCGGCGGGCCCGGCTCAGCCTCCCGACCCTGCTGGCTCCTTGCGATAAACTTCATCCCATAAGTGTATGTTTTCCCTGGAGAACCCCGACGAATACAAGGTCACGTTTTAGAGCGACATATGCAGCGTCATCTCTTTCTGGGCTCAGAATTACAAATCGTTTTGGACCTGCAGAAAGGGGGCTTCAAGGTGCTTACGTGGGCAAGTGGGAGCAGAAGTTCGGAACGAGACGGTTTCGCTACTTCATGTGCTTCCATGCTGTTTCAGTTCCTTTTTACAAGGAGAACATATTCTGTTTCTGAGGGAACATGGAAGTAATTAACATAGAGACCCAAAGGACGCTTGATGGATGGAAGCCATGGAACCCTCGTGGGCGCACGCCCCGGTCTCAATGTGAAAGACGTCATCCTATTTTAAAGTCTCTCCTTTAAACAGGGATCCGTAGCCTATGAGGTAATTAAGAATTCAAAGGGGCCATAGCAGTGGAACCTAGGTGTCTCCAGATAGACACCCCGAGGTGACAGTCTTGGCAAAGTGTATATGCTCTGACAGTAGCTACTGTTCTCGGACTACCGTGTCCTGAGGCATTTCTCTCAGATTCAAGGCCAGCTAGCAAGTGAGGGATTCTAGCAAATTTATCACCTCTCTGGCTTAACCAAGTATCCAATGACATCTTCTGCTGGTAAAGCATTGGTTTGGAAAATAATGGGGAGTCGTAGGTAAAAATAAACTTAGAACTACAGTTCTAAATGAAATCATACTATAGGAAGACATTTCATAAGTATGGCAAGTTACATTGCAATGAGAAATAAAATCCTTAAAATAACCACGGTCTTTGATACCAGCAACTGACCCACACAGACTACCCAGCGGGGCTCCTGAGACCCCCTCTGGGGGAGAACCATCTAGTTTGTACGATGACAGGGCTATCTCTCTGGGGAGAGAAGCAAGGGTCCCATGATGGCAGCTGGTCCTCACTGAGGACCCGACTTTCTTAGTGGTGACCCCCAGCTTCACATTGATGGAATGGCCTCTGGGCTATTTCGGGGTGGCCACCCAAGGGAAACTTAACCTCTCTGCAAACAGAAGATTCTCCTGGACAGCTTGCTCTCATTATTTCTATGAGCAGATACGGACTCTACCGGAACCCTCAAAATGTGGCAAACGAGAAGGAAAGACTTGGCTTCACAAAGAAGTGAGTCTGCTCTAAAGTTTTATTTCGGTTTTCCGGTGGCACTGTGGCGGGAAGGCAGGTGGAGAACCTAAAATGCAGCCTTTGCTCAAACCCACAGGAACGCTGGCTGGAAGGGGAGGCACTGGGTGCGGCTGCGGGACAGTGTCTCTGCGGCCAGTGGTTTCTCCAGGCCGCCCAGCGCACCCAAGTGCCACCTGCCTCCGCCTGGGACAGCGATCCATCTCTAATGCATGAAGCTACCGTTTTGAACTCATAACTGAAAACTGTATTAAATAAGCTGCTTCTGATGGATGAGTGCAGCTCTTGTAGGCTAATTTCTCATCTAAGCAGCGATATGAAAATTCTTGCTAAAGGGACGGTGGCAGGCTGAACGGGCTAATAGCAGACTTAATCAAGAAAGACAAATGGGCTTCATTAGCCACCAGCACTCGGCAGACGAGCTTCAGAGCCGTCTCAGCGCAACCGCGTTGGTCCGATCGAAAATGACTGTGTGTGGCTTTCCTCAGCGAACGCAGAGAGACCCGGAGAGAAATCTGTTGCTGATTGGAAGCAGGGTTCAGACTGGGACGGAATTTTGCACCAGGCAGCCCATCTCTGGATGACAGGAAGGGTGGACAGAACGTCGGTTTCTTGCTGGGAGATGTCCACCGCTCGGCTCAACACGCGGCAGGTTCGGCCCTGGTCCTTCAGTCAGCAGGCCCCACCGTGACGGACGGACAGCAGCAGCTGACCAGAGCCCCAGCATCTGGCTGGTGTCAGGGCTGGTATTTGGCGTGTGGTGGCCACGCTCAGGGAGCTCCACTTGTGGTAACCTGCTGACTCGCTGAGCGGGACAGATGGGCCTGCGCAGCAGAGGGTGGCGACCGATTCTCCCAACAGGCCCCGTTCCCGCCCCCGTGCAGGCATAGCAGGGGGTCCTCCATCAGGGGTGCTTTCCCCAGGGCCCTGCGTGGAGGCGGGGCCACGTGACTAAGTTCTTGTGGGTGGTTCTCGGGCCAAAGGATACCCGCCACAGGCAGTCCTGGCACTCGGACCCTTCCTGGCACATGGTCTTTCACCCTGTGCTCCTGACGGTCAGCCTGAGTCAAGGGTTCTGTTGACCCGAAGCTCTTGGGAAGGATGAGGCTGCAGACAGAGGGATGCACCGCGCTGGGGAGAGACGCGAGGGTCCCATGATGGCAGCTGGTCCTCACTGAGGACCCGACTTTCTTGGTGGTGGCCCCCAGCTTCATGCTGATGGATGTGTATAGTTTTGTGGCTACACCCTGGTCTATCTGTTTCTGTGACCTTCATACTTAAATGGTCCCCTCAGCTTCCAGTTGCGTGCCCAGCTGGGACCTAAGCGAGTGCCCTCCTGCTTTGGGCTTGTGAATTCTCTGCCCCAGGGCCTCTGGCCTGCCCCTGTCCCCACCATCCGGCCCCTTCTGAAGTGCCACCTGCCTTCGAGGGAGGACAGGAGATCAGACACACAGGCGAAGGCAGGGAACATTGGATTGTCAGGTTGTCCCATCTTTAGCACCTAGATTTGATGTGGAACTGTCATGGGAATGGTGGCTCCTGTCCTCAGCCACTAGGCAGGACAGAGATACGGGAGCGTGGCTGCAGCCCAGCAGTGTAAGTGCCGGGACCCTCAGTCACTGATCTCTGCTCTGGTGGTGGTGGGCTGCAGCACACTGGCCATGGCGGATGTTGTCATGACCCCACCTTCACTCCCAACACACCTGGTGCTCTGTGACCTGTCAGTGCTCCGGTGCTGAGCGTGCTTCTGCTGCTGTCCTCCTGAGGGGCCCCACTGGCTGGTGTGCCATGTACTCGGGGGCAGATGCTAGCCCACGGCAGTGCTCCGTGGGATAGCTAACCCTTGCCCTCAACAGGGGATAGCCCTAACCCTAACTCTACCCTATCCCTAACCATAACCCTAACCCTAACCCTAACCTTAACCCCTAACCCTAATTCTAATCCTAACCCCAACCCCTAACCATAACCCTAACTGTAACCCTAACCCCTAACCATAACCATAACCCTAACCCTTAACCCTAACCCTAACCTTAACCCCTAACCCTAACCATAACCCCTAACCCTAACCCTAACCCCTAACCCTAATCCTAACTCTAACTCTAACCCTGACCCTACCCTAACCCTAACCCCTAACCCTAACCCTAACCCTAACCTTAACCTTAACCCCTAACCATAACCCTAACCCTAACCCTAACCCTAATCTTAACCCCTAACCCTACCCCTAACCCTAACCCTTTACTTCTGCAACCCTATGGCCCAGTGGACACAGCAGGGCATTGGGGGTCTGTCCTTCCTACAACCTATCGGCTGCTTCATCACCCCAAGTAAACCCCATCTTGGGAACAATTATGTGGTTTGTAGAACAATACATCTTTAGACCATCCAATGTGGACACAGAAAATCTATAAAAACAGAGTGAGAACTTGGACCTCAAGCCCTTCATCACAACCAACATGGCCACCTCTCCCCTGAATGACATGCCCACCTCTCCCCTGGACAACAGGTCCACCTCTCCCCTGGGCAACATGTCCACCTCTCCCCTGGACAACATGCCCACCTCTCCACTGGACGACATGCCCTCGCCAGTCTCTGTGCTTCCAGCTGCCTCCCGCAGCTCCCCTGGCTCCCCAGGAGGCTTCCAGAAGCCCCGCGCCCAGTGCCTTCCCACCATGACAGTTGTCAGAGTGAAGGATCGGCCCATGTGGCTCTGGGCAGGAGAAGACACTTGAGTCCTTTAAACTTCCAGCAAGAGCAAGTGCCAGTCTCTGTCCTTCCAAGGCCAGAGGCAACGCTGGCCATCACCTGCAGCCTGTCCTCCTGATGACCTGCCAGTGAGCTGTTGAGGGGACATCACAGCTCTGAGGGTGGCCTGCCCAGCTGACATGTAGGCGCTGTGTCCTGGAGGGCTTCCTCAGGCCTTGGAGAGTGGTGTGAGGCCCCGCCCCACCGACCCTGGCCACCACCTGGTGGGAGGACACTTGTCAGTCTGGCCAAGCGCCTCGTCCCCTGCAGCTGAGGTTTAGCAAGTCTGTCCCGATAAAAGCGAAAGCCCGAGAATTCACCTAAAGCTGCAGAAACAAAGGACAGGTGCTAACGGAGAGTGAGAACCTGCGTTTCCAACAGAGTTTTTAGAAATGAACAAAACTAAGAATGTGATTACAGAAACCTCACTAGCTGTCACAGAAGAAAACAGTATATATACACAATGTATCCATATTCTTTTATTTGAGTAAATGGTGACATGCACTACAGTTATGTACACTGTTTAGTCACTAAATGCTAAATCTTTACTATATCCATATTTATATATGAATTGATTTTTATGGGAAGAAAAACATCAAATTGTTGTTTCACTTATTCCTCCATTCATTGGTTGATTCTTTTTTCTTTTCATTTGTTTTTTTAGAGTTTAAATGTTATTCTTTTTAAATATATTTTATTTATTTTGTTATTACAGTTGTCCCAATTTCCCCCCTTGTCCCACCTCTACCCAGTACCCCATTTCCTCT
The DNA here is from genome assembly GCA_004026585.1 of Noctilio leporinus. NCBI lineage: Eukaryota > Metazoa > Chordata > Mammalia > Chiroptera > Noctilionidae > Noctilio > Noctilio leporinus. The sequence continues at coordinate 282,203 of PVIW01001527.1, forward strand.
AGCAAGCTCCCCTTAGTTCATGTCCATGAGTCATGCATGTAAGTTCTTTGGCTTCTCCATTTCCTCTATTTTTCTTAACATCCCCCTGTCTATTCTGTAACTACCAATGTGTACTTTAATTTTCCTTTCACATTCAGACAATTCACCATTTAATTACTGCCTTCTGTCAGCTTCTCAAATCATATTAATACAAAGTTTTCTTTTCATTGTTTCAAAATACCCATGTTAATTCATTTGTTTAAAGAATTACTCTTTTAAGTAATATGAATTGCAATATTACCAAACACATGCAAAGATACATTTACACACATACATATTTTTACACATATTTCAAGTACATATTGGATTTGATACTTGTATGTGCCCTGACCAGGGCTCGAACCTGTGACCTTGGTGTATCAGGATGATGCTCTCACCAACAGAGCTGCCTGGCCAGGGCTTTAATGCTGAATCCTGAGGAGTGCTTCCTCTCTCCCTATAGAAAAGCCTTGTTCTGTTCTACTTAATGTATTTAGAAATGCGGTTATTAACACCACATAAAGGGTAAAGTCAGCACAGGCTTGTCAATGTACTCTCTGCAACATAAAGATGTTATGGTTAATCATGATGCAGCTTCAAGCCGATCTAGTAACTTTCAAGTTTATTTATTTTAAAAAATACCCAAAAACTTAAATATTAGTGTCTGAATGGTCAGGCTATAATGTAGAGACTGGTGACATAGAGTGAATCTTGCAAAAGATCCTGCATCTTGCACAGAGTGAAAACAGTGGCTGGGTTGATGTGTGCTAAATTAGATATAAGAAAATCATGCTTCATTCTCTTCCTCCTCCTGGCCTCTAGGTGACAACAGAAGAAACGGTCAAAGAAGTTTCTTGCTTTGGGGTCATAACTGTAATAGTGACAGAAACTGAGGGAACCAAAGATACAAAAATAGAGACCTAATAATGATCCCCAAGTAGAAGTGCTCCCAACCTTTTTGCAGGACGCACTGCCTTTGGGGAAATGCCCGCCCCAGGCAGCTGTGCCTCCCGGACCGCGCTGGCCCTCGGGGAGCAGAGGAAGACTCCGTGGGGTCCCGGGGGCAGGGAGACCTACGTGGAGAACACCCTTTGAGGGGTATGGGGAGGCCAGGGAAACAGAGGCGACATCCTGGAGTCTTCTCGCCTGATGCGCTGCCTGGTCTTGGGGAAGTTAGTGGAGACACTGCTCCAAGTCTCCAAACACCAATCAGGGATTGTTGGAGCAGCGACTTACCAAGGTAATCACGAGGATCAAAGGCGACCATCCTGCCTGCCCTCAGCTGTTCCGCCCACAGGGAGAGCTCGCCCCTGTTAGACGCTGCTCTCCCCCTCCCGCATCCTGTAGAAGGGATGGGGGGGGGGCGGGGGTGTGCTGTCCGTCGGGGCTGTAGAGGCAGCTAGTAACCAGTGTGCCCAAGGAAGGCGGTGGCTCCAGCACGACCCTAGGCAGAGAGGGATGAAGGTTGGCCTCGCTGAGGGGAACGGGTCCCCCCGCTGACCCCCTGCAGCGCAGCAGGTAGGGCCAGGGACCCTCCAGCGCTGCTGTGAGAGCAAACGCCCCTCCGAGCTCCCTTGCAGAGCCACAGTCCGTGTCCCACGGAGGCCGGAGAGCAGGTGCAGCTCCGACCGCCTGTATCCTGGGAGCAGCCTCTGGGGGACTGGGGCGCCCCCGGCCTGTGGAAAGGGAGGGGTGCGCTTTAAGGAGGGCCTGGCCGTGGCCCCGGGGCCTTGGACACCCCGAGGGGAGCCTATGAGAGCAGAGGTTTCGGGGCAGTCAAACAGGAGCCCTTCATGGCCAGCGAAACTGGGGACGGCCCGCCAGGAGCCAGAGCTGGAGGGTGGTAAGTGCCAGCAGAAACGGAAGAGGAGGGAGAGGGCCCGGCTGCAGCGACCGATACGTGCACCACCTGCCTGGGAGACTGCAGGTCCGGCAAGGCATGTGCCACCTGTCGCTCTGGGTAGCGGTGGACTGTCGCGGGTGCCGCGTGATGTCCCCAAAGTCCGGACACTATGCAGGAGAACTAGGGGACTGGTGGACATTCCTCCTCCCCACAGTCCCTGCTGGAAGTGCCCCTGCACTGAGCATGTGCTCACTCCGACGGTCCCGCGTGGGAACGGCAGGCTGGTCACAGCCGTCAGCCTCGCCGGGCTGACATCAGACTTGTATCATTTCCTTCAGCTTCCGTTTTCCGTCATCAACTCATCCATTAAATTGGGTGGGCCCAGCTAAGCCAGCCTGCCTTGGAGGGTTGGGGTGCTGCTTTGAAAGGGGCAAGACCTTGACTGTCCGGCAGGTCGGTGCACACTTGCAGGGCCAGCCTCTCCCCACGCAGGGCCGCTGGGATGGCGCAGCACTGCCGGGCAGCAAGGGTCCCGCTCCCACCCTCATCTCCTGCCCCTGTTCCAGCCTCAAGACGCTGGAGGGCAGAGGCCGTGGGACAGAGGGTGAGGTGGGGGGCAGGGCACGTGAATGGTCTTCTGACATTCGATGTCCAAGCCTCACTCTGTGACCTTCTGAGGGAATTTTCCCAACAGCGCGGGGAGAACCTGGGGAAGAATTTTAACTAGACCCTGACCCCAGAAGGTATTCTTTAGAACATAGTTTAGGACAAGCAAGGAGACATTCAGATCCCGAAGCCCTATTTCGGGTATAAATCCCAGCACTGAAATTTTCTTGTGGTGTACCTTTAAGAATTGATTTGTCCACGTTTTTTAAGGATTTTCAGCCTGAAAGGGGCATTGGGACGGCTAAGTAAATATTTGGTTCTTATTGAGCTGGTTACAGGCTTGAAATGGCCTGGGTGTTTCGTGTTAGACTTCAACAGGGCACTGCTGAAGCCGGAGTGTCTCAGGCAAAAGGTCAACGAAGCAATTTTGATCATTTCCTCTCTCTTCCAACACGTTCTTCACATAGTGTCCTATTCTTGTAAGAAGAGTCATCCAAGTGCACACTTAACACCAACAGTCCCCAGCTGTGTGCGGTGGTGGGGTCGTGGGTCTGCACAGACCACCTTGTCACTGCAAACACACCTCAAGGACTCGAAGCCCCCTGATTGCCCTGCACAGATCCAGACCATGTGGGATGCGCAGCTGGACAGTTTTCCTCAGACAGCCCCAGGGAGCTGGGGAGTTCCTGGCCATGCAACACACAGGCCAGAGATGATCTAGGCCTGTCCTGACCCTGTCCTGCCCTCTGCCACCAAGACACCACCCCCTCAGCTGGCCACGGTGGGTGGGGTTTCCGCAGAACCACCATGAACATGCATGTACAAGGTTCTGCATCCATATAGGTCTTCAATTCTCTGCTCTACAATTCTCTGCTTTCCATATCTGGACTCCAAGATAATTTTACGACATGCATTATCACCGTCTATGGTTGAGGAAACTGAGGCTGCACCAGGTTACGTAACTCAGGGGTACATGGCAAACCCAGACCATGAGATGGTCATTTTCCTGGCCAGGCAGCCTGGAAACGTTGGTCATCTTCCATGGCGCTTCCTCTGCACTATTCATGGTGAGGAACTTGGGCTGCACCAGTCTCCCTGCGGCTCACGGCTCTCTGTTCCCAAGGCCCCTCGCTGGGAGTGTGGCAGGCAGTGCTGATGGCTCACCCAGTCGGCATGGCCTCCTCCCTCCTTCACACTGGAAACCTGGTTTGGATCTGGTTCAACCTGCCCCTCCACAGCGATGGCTGCCTCTGCATTCCTGCGCACTGAGACTAAATCAAGGTGGGATGCTGGGAGTAAAGTTTCCCAGGGTGTGGACGTTTTAGTTGGACCTCGAGAGCTTATTTGGAGGTTCTGGCAGGGGAGCGCAGCTACTCCTACACGCGTGCGGAAGACCGTCCTCTCCTCTAGTTGGGAAGGTCGTCCTCTTTGCGAGGGACGCACTTGGTCGGTGAGGGAGGAAGGGGACACCCGCCTAGCCATCCAGATCAGCCAAGTCCACCCTGGCGATCAACGGGGTGACAGAAATCGCAGCCAGATTGCCCTCACACCCCATTGTGGTTGGAATAGCCCTTCTGCATGTCACCCTGGCCCTCGTGAATGCGGTGATAATAGCAGGAGCTGCAGCGACCATCTTTCCACAGTGAAGGAACAGCCAGGAGAATCGCCTCCATCTTCCGCTGCTCAGCCGTCGCCAGAAACTGTGCCCCACAAACGCATCAGGTGCCAAGCGTCCCAAACGATCACGTGATTCCTATCTTGATTTTCCTGTATATGCAGCTGAATGCGAATCACTATTTTGGGTACATCTGAGTCCCAGAGTCAAAACTTATACTCAGGGTGAAGGGTCCAACTCGGGATCTTATTCTAGAAATTTTCTCAAAGTCCATATCAGGAGCGACCTCTTCTCCAACATTTGCTCCAATATTCAATCGGTATCTCTCTTACCCAGATCTCAGAGCGTATCTGCCATATGAATTCTTACGTGCACCTCCTTGTCTGATGCTGACTGTGGTAAGTGGCCTGAGTTCCCAGGAAAAGTGAAGCTGGGAAAACTTCAAAGTGTTGACGCTCTGTCTGCCTGTGCAAGCCTAACGCGGCGAGAAGGAAGAAAATGAGAAACGCATCGAGAAATGTGTTAACGTGAATCTACTGCTTCTCCACCCCAGACAGCAGCTGTCAGGCTCCCACAGGCACGCGGCACGGAAGACTCCGCCAAATGGATGTCCCAGGGAGCTCAACCCCCGGAGGGGTGGGTGGGCAAGAGGCAGGAGGGGAACTCATCCGTCTGACCCTGGGTCTCAATGCAGCTCTTAATGAGCAAGTTTTCTCCGCTGGGCAGCTTCCCAGGAAGCCTTGCCCCACGCTCTGTGTGTGAGGTGTCATTTAGCTGTAAAGGGGGGTGTCCCCGGGAGAGAGAGGTGGCATTGGGGTGTCTGAGACAGTGCATGCAGTTGGTGTGCATACCACAGACGGGCTGAAGTCGTGTAACAAAAAGTTCATTTTAACTATGTTCAGTATAAAACATTTAGTTTGTCCAAAAAACAAAAAATAAAATATAAGTTACCGATAACCTTATTTCTTACCATAACTAATACAACGTTTTGGTGCCTGCTTCTTTGCTTATATATAATTCCCTTAAAATCTATACACATGCATTATTTACAATATTAGGCTTCCCACAACTTTTGTGGTTTTATTTTTCCACTAATCATATCATAAAATTCTTGATGTTAATATTATTTTACTATTTAATTTTTAGTAGCCATGTGGTATTATGAGAATGTGCCATTGCTCCGACGCATCTTCAATTTCCTGGTACTCAATTGTTAATTTCTTTTTAGCTATTAGAAACTGTTAACATTGTGTGAACATTCTCACTGTTTCATTTATGAGGATTTCACTAATGTACTTCTGTTGGAATTCTTGCAGGTGAATTTGTTTTATAGAATATGAATACTTTTAATTCTTTTGATAGACAACACCAGAGTATGTTCCAAATATTTTCCAATTTATGATCAACTAAAAATTCATTACATGGACCATTTTTATGTACCAATCTTGTGGATTATTGTTAGAAAGTCTTTTCTAAGTTGGCTGGTGAAAAATAGCAGCTCACTGTTATGTTTAAGCTGTATTTCCTGGTCACTAGTGGAGATGAATATTTTACTACATTTGTAAACAATTAGTTTGTCTTCTTTGGTGAATTGCCTGTCTTTAGCATTTGTCATGATTTTCATGTATGAAGATTAAAAGGTTCTGTGAGGGCAGAGACTGCATGTTATTCCCACTGGGGTTCATTTCCATCAGCGCTGTGGTTTGGGTCTAGTGCAGGCTGGGACTTGCGTTTGCAGAAAGAGTACATGACAAGCCACTATTCTGTTTTTACTTAGTTACCAATAAAAGAGAATCAAATTAATTTTGCATTTAGCAAGCAACAAATACCATTTTCTCCACAAAATAAAGTTTTTTCCTCTGAAGAAAATTTCTTAACTTCTTTTCAACCATTTTTAGCCTGAATGGATAAATACAAGATTGGACAGATTCAGTTAGCTTCATGGTATTTTTTTTTTTCTCAGCAACAGCCAGATTTTTCTATTCTTACAAGCTATTTTGGAATACTCAAATACAAATAGGAATTTATCATCTCATACCATTACAGAAAATGAAAGCATTAAAATAAAACATCTCAAAAACTCATCTCTGAGAATAGTCTACAAACTTGTGCTTTTTCTCAACTATATTACATGACTGGGCCACCAGCAAGATAATACTCAACTTTTTTTTTTTTTCTCAACTGTTCTACAGTGGACCTGGTTCGTCAGAGCATTTGCTTTTCAGCAGAACTTCTATTTTTAATATTTTCAATCTGGGGATGTGAGAGTGATGTATTATAGATCTAAAGAATATTTTACATGTTCTTATGACATTGCACTTGAATACATATACTTAGCTGTATATAGAGAGACACACACACACTATATATATATATATATATATATATATATATATATATTTCTTTGGGGGAATTTATTTTTCACGTTGATTTTTTTCAGAGGTTCCATATGAGGAAGTGAGAGACACTATTTCCTGAGGCAGCTGCTAGGTTCCATACGTATAGAGTATAATAAAGACCCTCTATATACAATTATGATGTATAAGACCCTTAAATTTTGGAATCCCAATTGTCACAGTACTTTGTATCCTAAACAAAGTTATAAATGAGCAAAGGCACCTATTAATTGTATAATTTGAAAAATCAGTAAAATATATAGAGAGCAAGCCTGTACTTTAATCATTTAGAGATAATAGTCAATAGCATTGTATTCCAGTTCCACCGCTTATTTTTTACAGAATCCACCACTTTTCAAAGTTTTTCTGTAGAGGTACAGTGTGTGTGTTTAGTTATAAGACTGTAACAATAGTTAAAAATAACATGTCTATTTTTGTCTATTTTTTTGTTTTTATTTAAAATTTAAAAAAATTTTTTTATTTAATATTTTTAGAGAGAAAGGAAGGGAGAGAGGCAGAGAGGAAGAGAAGCATCCATCTATGGTTGCCTTTCACCTGCCTGCAGCTACAGACCTGGCTACAGACCTGGCTTGCAACCTGGCTATGTGCCCTGACTGGGAATCGAACCAGCGACCTTTGGGTTCGCAGGCAGCCACCTTATAAACTGTGCCACCAGCCAGGGTTTGTATTGATATTTTTAATGAAAAATAATACATTCTCACTATGATAATCTTCATAAAAACACCAAATGTCCTTTATATGCTATTTCTAGTTATTAAATATTTAGGTTGCTTTTGTCTTTTCCTTTATTTTACTATTAGTAGAAACAGCTCTCTAAGATATTTTTAAATTCAAGAGGACAGGCAGTTCTCTCCGTCGATATCTATCCTTACTTTCCCCTTCAGATCATTAATTGTTCCCATCCTTACCCACTGACTCACAACACCAACCACCTTAATCATGTACTAAATTCACATTTTATCAGTTTAGGGTTGCCATAAGCTCACAAGCTTTCCCTTCCTCTCTCTGGGCCTGGTTTCCACTTCCTTCCCTGCGGGCGTTCGCTGGGATCCCACTGGGCTCGGACCCCGGCATTCCCGCTACTCCCTAAATCCTCCCCCGTCTCACTCGGAATCTTAGAAACATCTTCCTGTCGATCAAGGCCCAAAACCTGGTGCCCTGGCTCTGCGCAGAGCAGGGCTGAAGATGCAGCACCAGCGCTGGCCAAGCAGCCGACTGCGGTTCTGCCTGGTCCGCAGGCAGCCTGGGGCTGCGATGCTGGCTCTCGGGAAGGGCCACCAGTTCTGAGCTGTCCTGAAGGGCGACTCGATGTACAGAGTGGACTCCTGGCCCAGCGTGCGAGGCAGAGGGCTTTGGGGTGCGGAGCTGGACGCGCACA
>PVIW01001528.1:0-111732 GCA_004026585.1 Noctilio leporinus
ATAGGCCTGCAGTGGTCAGGAGGAAAGGGGGAGGGGGGAGGCAGAGGCAAAGAAGGGGAGCAGCTTAGACAAGAACCTAGTATAAAGGAACCATGGACATGGACAACAGGTGGGATTGACTTTGGGGGGAAAGGGTGGGTGGGGAGGGGGACAGAGGGGAGAAAAAAAGGGATGGATGTAATACAACAACAATAAAATTAAAAGGAAAAATAAAAAATAAAAAATAAAAAAAATAAAAGTATAAAGCAAAAAGAAGAAAAAAAAAGACCTATTTGACATTCAACGTGGACTAAAAATAATTCCTAAACTACTTGCTCTCATTTATTTTTGTCCTACCAACTTTTGACACCTTTGTTTTTACTTTTAATGTGGACAGATCATATACTGTCAAGAGAAATTTTTAGTAAGCATTTTATGAATTCAATTTGGCCATTATCCTTCATGACTTTCTCCGACTTCCTACTTAAATAAAAATGACAAATAATTTCTGAACATTTTTCTCCTCATGTGGTTTATAATTCTAGTCCTTCTTTCATCTTTTTTTTAACGTATTTATTATTGTTAGAGAGAGGGGACGGGAGAGAAGCATCAATGTATGGTTGCCTTTCACCTGCCTCCAGCTGGGTACCTGGCTGGAGACCTGGCTTGCAACCTGGTTATGTGCCCTGGCTGGGGAATAGAAAGAACCAACGACCTTTGGGTTCGCAGGCTGGCTCCCATCCACTGAGCCACCAGCCAGGGCCTCATCCCATCTTTTAATGAAAACTCCTTACAGTGTTGTTTTACTTGTAAAATACTATTAACATTAGAAAATTTTAAATTGGTTAGGCATATCACCCATACCACTTTGAAAATTCAAACAGCCTCAGTTTTACAGAATATAATCTTCTAGGTCTAATCAATGTAAATCAATCAGCTGCTTCCATTAGGTTATGAATATCCTTCTCTGCTGTGCAGTAGTAACCACAACGCCAGGCAGAAATAATTTACTGCTACTCTGAGGTATGAAATAAATAAGATTTCATCAGCTTTGCAGCAGAATTCTTTTCTAAAGAGTGTTTCAAGACACACCATTTTAATGGACAAATAATTCTTGCCAGCACCAATACCACCAAACCTAGCAAAGAGAAAGAAGGACAGCTGCAAAACATTCTTATCTTTTTCCATAAAGAAATGCTGTCTTTTCAAGATAAAGTTTTCCAAAAGGACCACAGCCAGTATTTGTTGGCTTATTTGTATGTTGAGAATATTCTAGCTCATGTTAAGATTTTCTCGACAGAAAAAAAAAAAAAAAAAAGATGAATAAAACTACTGTTTCAAGTCAGCCTTTCTTAGAGCCAATTTATCCTCTCAGCTAAACAAAAGGAATCAATATGATAGTGAAAACCTGGAGCTCACAATACTTCATGCAGATTTTTGGCTTTCAAATATAGTGCACTTGCTTGTTTGCTGTAGATAACGTTCCACAGACAATGTTGTTTCTAGGTTGTTTACAAAGAAAAACAGTCATTTTATTCCAGTAGATGCTTTCATGCGTCATACTACAGACCTTTTATGTACTTTTAGAGTCACTTTACAGGAACTATAATAAAACACTGACAACAACGCCAGCCTCATTTACTAGAAAGTTGTAAAACTGGGTGTTACCTTTTCTGTCTACCTACGCAACACTTACTAATCTAATAAACGAATACAGCATTCGGACTTCTGAAATATTTAATATACTAAATATTGTCTCTAACGGCAACAGTAATTTATAAGTATCTGGTAAGTTCTAGGTGTTTCACATGCATCAATTCTATTACTTAGCAATTCTGCAAGGTAAGCAGCATTTTCTCTGTCTCTGAGGGAGTTTAATTAGCATGCCCAAGAGCACACCTAAGAAACAGCACTTTTGAACTCCAGTTGCCAAAGCCCACACTCTAGCCACCAAACCACACAGCCCTTAAGATGATTCTTCCCTGGTGAAGACATCGACCACAGAAAAGCCCGTGCGGGTGCACAGAAACCAAAACCAGGTCCTGCCAGGAGCCAGAGCTGGGCCCTGCCTCCCATTACAACCCTCCCACCGCACCCCCACCGCACCCCCCCTCACCCCTCCCTCCAGGCAGCCACACTGGCCTTTGTACAGGTCTCTAACGCACTCAGGCCTTCCTTCTCCAACATCACAATCTGAACTAATTAATACTCAGCCAGTCACCCAGCTTTTTAAGTGCCAAGAAAATAGTTGGATTGCCCTCATGTATTATGCTTTTTGTGGCAAAGAGAACCTTACTTGATAATTATTGAGGACTGATTAATTAAATGTACTTGTTTGCAACACAGGATTTAGAAATTTGTTTTTACCAGGAACAGCCTGACAAGTGACCAGAGGAGAGTAATGGGGGGCGGGGGGTGTCTAGTCAAGGAACAAGTTATAAATGACCCATGAACAAAGACAACAGGTGGGGACTGACTGTGGGAGAGGGGGATGCGTGAGGCAGGGGAGAGCAATGAGAAAAATTGGGACAACTGTAATAGAACACCAATATTTTTTAAAAAGAAATTTCTTTTTACAGGTTGGAGGCCCTAGGGCAGAATTTTGAGGAGAAAAAAGAAACCCTGTTCAGAACCCTAAGGACATTAAATCAGCACGATAAAGTGACAGGAAAGGTGAAGGTGAGAAAAGGAAGCCGGGCAGAGTGAGAGGCATGAGATCATCATCACGGACCAAAAAGTGACAAAACCAAGTGCTAATGAGGGACAAAAAATAAAGCTACACATGGAAAGAAACAAAAATGCAGAAAGGGGAAAGAAAATGACTCTAAAAAGTGCTCCAGGTGATAAGAATTATACTTTGGCATAATTATATTAATATCAACATCAATATCATGCCTGACAGTTCTCAATCTTAAAGCATCGTGTAGCATTGTTCAATTCACATCTTCCAGTTCATTTTAATACGATCATCATTTGCCCCAAACTCAAATATAAGAATAATTTTTAGTTAACATGAATCTTGAGGTACCTATTATGTGTCCAGCATTATGATAAATGAGGATTAAGTACATAAATAACCCAAAATACTTAGTTCCTCAGCTATTTCTCTTAAGACATACAATCATAATATCTTTTAAATCCACATGGTTTTATTGAGCACTTCCTGTGCGTCAGGCATTCTGGAATGTAAAGTGGGTGAATGAATACATCTGTGCTCTGAAGGAATTCATACAAGCATGAGAGACAAAAGTAAACACACCAGAAACAATTATAGAGTAACTTAAAATGACATATTATCAAGTACTGAGTCATCAAATAAAGATTATGATCAAGTAAGAGAAAAGTAACTGTGGACTAGAAAAGCTTCATGGACCAAGTAGAGCTGCGCTGGTTTCTGGTGGAGTTAGGGATGGGCAGACAGAGTTCGGGCAGTTTCAACTGGGAGAGAAAAGTATCTACAGATAAAAAATTTGCTTGGAATTAGGACTTCGTTTAGAAAATAACCTATTGATAGAGGAAAAACAGAGGGTATTGAAAGAAGTAAGACCTGTGCACAGACAAAAAAGAAAATAAAATAACCTACTATTTAAGAAGGAAAACTCCAAAAAGAATAAGCTATAGTTCCAGTAGCTTAAAATAAACTTGAGTTGTATGATTGGGTGTGGAGGAGGATTTGATTCAAAAACCAAATTCATTTTTTACTACGGGTTTGGCAGTGTATCTAGGACAGCCTTCAGAAAAGTGAGTTCTCCAATACTCCATTCCTGTGATATATTTCACAAAAATAGCATTCCAGAATAAAATGAGTATTAAAGAAGGAAAAAACTGCTTAATTTGCTACAATATATATAAAATACTATCATTTAGCATGTAATAATTATCTAAGCTATTGGCATATTTAAAATTTTTTGTATTAACTCTTCAAAATCCAGTTATATACTTTAAATGTGTAAAAATATGTATGTGTGTAAATGTATTTTTGCATGTGTTTGGTAATATTGCAATTCACATTACTTAAAAGAGTAAATCTTTAAACAAACAATATAACATAGGCATTTTGAAATAATGAAAGAAAACTTTGTATTAATATGATTTGAGAGGCTGTTAGAAGGCAGTAATTAAATGGTGAATTGTCTGGATGTGAAAGCAGAAAAAAAGTACACATTGGTGGTTACTGAATAGACAGGGGGATGTTAAGAAGAATAAAGGAAATGGAGAAGCCAAAGAATTTATATGCATGACACAAGGGCATGAACTAAGGGGGGCACTGCCAGAGGGAATGGGGGTTATTGGGTGGAGGGGGGCAATGGCGGAAAAATTGGGACAACTGTAATAGCAAAATAAATAAAATACATTTAAGAATAAAAAAAAGAAAAAAGAAAGAAAACCTATTGAGCAAGTTACTTTTGGGTTGAACAGAAATTCAACCAGAATTTGCTGAGGCAAAAATAGAAATTTATCAACGCATGAAATACATTTACCTGACTTGATCTTGGGAATGACTGGGGCCAGGAACTCCATCTCTGTGACCTGGCATTATCCTTTCTGTTCAAAGGCTACTACTGGCTTTGTCCACCTGGTGGGGAGTGAGGCTGGTGACAGCTCTCATGTTTTATATCTTAGCATTTCCATTATCAAATACAGATGGATGAGTGTGGTATAAAGAAAAAAAGGGAAAACAGACACCAGATAAATAATTCTATACACATCCACCATAAAAGGTACATGGAAAGAGATGTCTAATGGAGCCCTGGCTGGTGGCACAGTGGATAAGGCACCAGCCTGCGAACCCAAAGGTCGCTGGTTTGATTCCCAGCCAGGGCACATAACCAGGCTGCAAACCAGGTCTCCAGCCAGGCCCACAGCTGGATGGAGGTTGGTGAAAGGCGACCATACATTGATGTATTTCTCTCCCTCTCTGCCTCTCCCCATTTCCCTCTCTCTGAAAATAATAAATAAGAGCTTTAATAAATAAATAAATGAACGAATGCTTTAAAAAAAAAAGAAATGACCAATGGGCAATGACCTAGGATTGGTAGGAAGTGACCCAAAATAAATAAATAAATAAGTGTAAAGCCTGGTAAAACCTCCCATTATGAAGAGTAATGTAGCTAAATGTTATCTTTACGCAATATTCAGTCTTATCACAATCAGGTGGACATGTTAATTTGCACAAACATAAATAAAATGTTATTTGCCCAAACACAGGAAGCCAATAAAAGTAAAATCTTAAAAATTTGCCACATAAATCTATAAAATCCATTTATGTACTCATGACTTGAGAAGTTCTATACCTTTTCCTCATTTTTATATAGTTCATTGAAAAGTTGTAAGTAATTTTTCTACCATTTCAAGGACATTACTTGCTTACTTAAAGTTATTCAGATTTTAAGAGGCATGTGGAAGTTTGCAGAGATAAAAAGTCAAGCGCAAAGGACTACATTTCAACTGCTCCTACAATACTGTTTGTGTGTACAGAAAGATGGTATAGACATAAAGCAAATATAACCAAAATTTAATACTACTGCATCTTGGTATAAAATATATTAATATTCCTTATACTACTTCAATTTTCAGTATATTTCAAAATACTCATAAATAGTTGGAGATTGACAGAAGACTTCAAATTTCAATAGCAATATGAAAGCCTAAGAAAAGAAAGTAAGCCCTGGCTGGTGGCTCAGTGGATAAGGTGCCGGCCTGCGAACCCAAAGGCCGCTGGTTCGATTCCTAGTCAGGGCACATAACCAAGTTACAGGCCAGGTCTCCAGCCAGGTCCATAGCTGGAGGCAGGTGAGAGGCAACCACACATGGATGCTTCTCTCCCTTTCTTCCTCCTTTCCTTCCCTTCTTTCTGAGAATAAATAAATTCTTTTAAAAAAAGAAAGAAAGAAAGAAAAAAGAAAAGAAAGTAAAATGCAGTCAGGGTATAGTTTGAGTTAGAGGGAGGGAAAGATAAGGAAACCTACAATAGATCAATGTAACAGTCCAAACAGGTGAAAGTGGAAGACAGGATAAAGAAACTCTGAAAATAAAACAGAAGGAATGAACACTAAACAGGCTGTGATGTGTATTTCAAAAAGCCCGGTGAGCGCGGGGAAGGCAGAAGACAGAATCAATGACGACTGCAGGTTCTCCAGGTCAGATGACTAGAGAAAGGATAGAAAGAGATCAGGTCTAAAGTGGGTGCAGATCCATTGGGTTAAGACCATGCCTTTCATTCAATAGATTTATCTATTGCCTCTCCCACACAAATGCAGTTCACATTGTGCAAGGCAGTGTACGTGGTTTAATATCCCTCTAGTGACGGAAAGTCTCGAAGATAACGTACCCTACACGTACCCTGGCAGGGAGCATACTGGGGCCAGAGCCCAAGGGAGAACAGCCAGTCAGCCCATATGCTCCCCCTGTTAAGCCACCTGTCCCACTGTGTCAATGCCTCTAGCCTGGAAGATTTGCAGAATTTCAGACATCTAAAAAGTATAGAAACTATGTGACTGGGGGCTTTAAAGAGAAAGAGCAAATTTTAACTGTATCCACAAAAATGCATCAATGTCTAAAGCTCAAAGTAAAGGTGACACCTTTTCTCTCACTTTGGTGATTTTCAGCTAAATGCCCTCTTCTTGCTCTGAGCACATCTTTAGATTAACCTTAATGGAGAAAAACTATAACTACATAACATTTCTATCCATTTTCATAACTTTCTGATTTAGCAGAAAACCAGGCAACTGCTATGTGCCATTACATTTTTTTAGAAGTCCCAATTTAGATGGTGCAACCGTAATCATTAACAAAATGTACTTTAAATCACTCACCGCCATGTGGTGGGGGGTGGGAGTGAAACCTGGGGCCACTGAAGGGGAAAGGAGAGAAGACAGGTTGTTTCTGGAGAAATGGCCAGATGGTGGGGGAGAGAGGTCACAGGAGACATCAAGACACAACTGGTTTGTGTCATCTGCATGTTGAGGACTGAGAAGAAAACAGCAGTTTGATCACAGTGGTGGCATCATACACTGTTAATGGCACAGGAAAGTATTTCTGCTACATTATCAACGTAAAGACCAAAAAGTACCAATTGTTAGCTTACAGCGGCTCTGCGTTGACAGAAATTAGAGCTTATGTTTGAATGCTGAATTCAATTACTTTAAGAAAGGATGATCTTCAAGAAATGTGACCACGTGGAAGAAGCTACATATTTTCTCTTTTCTAACAATATGGGATGATGAACCATAAAAGTAAGGAATATGAAGAATTCTAGGGAATACTTAAGCTAACGGGTGATGGAAGATATTGTTATCACAGAAAGAAATGGGGAAAAAATAGACCTAGGTCCAAAATAAGAAAATTATATCCTTTCCTATGTATGTTACTTTCAAACTTACTTTAAGTATACTTTCTTCCAGGAAGAAGGCCAAATTACTTTCCTCCAAGCCATGTTTCCACAGTATCCCATATCCCCCTCTAAGAGGGCACTTCTCACACTCTGCTCTCATCTGTGGTCTCTTTACCTATGTCCACACTGGCTGTTCTCTGCAATCAGTGATGATGAAGTGCCTGGCAAATAGAACCCAATGAGTATTGTGTTAAAAAAGGAAAAAAAAAAGAATGAAATCAGTCACTGTAGGATCCTTGTGTTATCTTCAGCTCTCTATACAGACCAACATATGTTGTGTTGAATTTGAATAAATAGCAGTTCTTCTTTCCTGCCTACAACAGGCATCATTCTTGATCCAAAACCTGTACACTTTGGTCACTTTACTCCCAAGGCCCTACAGCTTTTTCTCTACATAATATCCTTTTCAAATATATAGTCTCTAAATGAGCTCGCTCAAGTTTGTGATGAAAGAAGATATTTAATTGCACAAATATTTACCTTGTAGAGCTACCCATTTATTCATTCAATAAATATTTATATAGGAATTCAGCCCCAAGCAAAACAATGATTGCACCTGGCCTCATCTGGCTTCCTAACTAGAGAAGACAAATAGGGAAATATGGATTAAATGCCTATCTACAGATCAACTGCCTATCTACAGGCCTTGAGCCAATTAAAGGTGCTTATGAGAGTGTATAATAAAAAAATCTAGCACAGATTGGAAAGTCAAAGTCAAAGACAGCTTGCATAAAAGAAGTGGCTAGCATCTGAAGTTTGAACACAGTGAACCATGTGAATGGGCTGTGTGTGTGCCTTGCATCTCAGAAGTGTTACAAGCAGAGAAATCTGTGTCAAGGCCCTTAGGTGTAAAGGCTGTCACATTCCAGGTACAAGAAATGGTGCACAGTGATAACGGAGAAAAGCTGGAGCTGAGGCTGCAATAGCAGATCATGGCAAGCCTTCCAGGTCATTTTAAGACTTTCAACTTTGTTCTGCATGCCATGGGAAGCCTGAAGCAGATTGGTACTTAAAAATAAAAATAATCACTCTAGGGAGAGGTGGATAATCCCCATACTTGCTCTGGGGAATCTGGGTTTTAGAGCAAATATTAATAACCTGAACTAGAGCACAGCAGTAAGGTAAGCTAGAGCGGCAGTACTGAAGGTGGAGAAAAATAACAGATGAGTAACACTTATGGGATAGAACTGACGGGGTTTCACAATTGAACAGATGGAGAGGAAGGCAGAAAAAATGCCAAGGGCAACAACCTCAACTCTCCTCTTTTGGCCAGTGGGGCAGTTGATTGATTTTTAATAACAATAAGATTTTTTTTTATACTGGAAGGAGGGTGAGAAATCAAGACTCAGGTTTTAGACATTTTAAACATACCAGTGATAAAACCATCATAAAAAGGTCAAGGTAACGGGTAGATATATTCAGGAGCAAGCTAAGGGAGTCTTAACATATAGATGGTATTTAAAGTGACCAGCCCTGGCTGGTGGCACAGTGGATTGGCGCCGGCCTGTGAACCCAAAGGTTGCTGGTTCGATTCCCCAGCCAGGGCGCATAACCAGGTTGCAAGCCAGGTCTCCAGCCAGGTGCATAGCTGGAGGCAGGTGAAAGGCAACCATACATTGATGCTTCTCTCCCTCTCTGCCTCTGCCCCTTCCCCTCTCTCTAAAAATAATAATTAAAATCTTTTTAAAAAATAAATAAATGAAAATATTTATTACCGGATGGAGATCACTTTGGAAGAGGGTACGAAGAGTCAGAGGATGTTAAATGAAATGGAAAAATAAACTGTCCTTTTCTTTTGCTTTTCAGTTTTAAAATATAAAGATATTTTAACAACCTATATATTATACTATCAAACATTTCACAGTTGTTTTAAGTATTACTATTGTAAAGTGCATTATTCAAAATTTATAGGCTTGATACTGTATTACTGATAGGAATGTTAACAGGGAAGAAAGGGCAGTAAGTTTAGTCACCATATTTTCATCAGCCTTTGTCATACCTTAAATTGCTGGGTCCGTGGAGGGCCCCACATTCAGTCACTGCATAGTTTCAGGGCGTGAGCCTGTCCTTGTATACAGGACTTAGGGAGGACAATGGACACAGTAAGACTTGGATTGGTCAAGGACGCCTAAATGTTTTCCATCTCCAGGCCTGTGCCCCATGCTGCTCACTGAAGCTACAGCTTTCCAAGTCTCAACACAGGCTATTATTTATCTTTGGAACATCACAGTGTATGGAACTACAAATTTCTCTATTGGGATTTTCAAATGAAAAGAAAAAAAATCTTCATGATAAAGCTAGTTCTCAAAACAAAGAAATTCGTCACTCTGCTATTTGCTCTTCCAATGTAATCAGTTATTAATGAAACCAGGAGAGTTACAGATCAAAGGGGTGAGGAAAATATGGATTTTGCCAAGTTCAGAGCTGATATTATTAATTTCAAAAGCCTGGAACAGCACTGGTGATGGAAATAACTAGTTCAAAGGCAGAGTTAAGTTGCTGTGGTCTAAAATTACTATTTTGACCCCCAAACTGTTTAAAGACCAAAGATGAAGACTTGCTTCAGCAGGTGTGGGCTGGTTTGGGTTTTTACACATGCCTTCTTTGGAAATGAATAACCACCAGGGTAGGCCCTTATCTGCTAAAATCGACCAGGGGCTATGAGCAGGCCTGAGGGGATCAGATGACTCACAAAGTCACCCTGATTAAGGTTATTAACTTAATTTCAGCAACCCTACCCTGCAGTGGAGTAGCAAGGAGCCAAGATGCAGTTTCTGGATCAGCTGCCAAAGATTTCTGAACAGAGGGTTTTTTCAGGTATAAGGTATCCCTCCAGTTTGTTATATAATGAAACCTGAGTATAAAAACAATTCAAAGTCATGTGATTTATCAAAAGATATTGGCCACGCACTGATGGCCATTCTACAAACAGAATGGAAAAGCCAAGGGATGAAAGAATTAGCCAAGGGGCATATTAAGCAATCAGTTCTTCAAAGGGTTTCCTTCTGGCAGGATTGGTTATATTACTGCCATGTTTACTAATTTTACCCATCACACATGCACAATAAGAGGCACTTCACATGTTAAGAAAACACAAAAACATTACTTGAGCTTTGAATACCACTGGTCTTTTTTTTATCGAGTCCATGGACAAGAGCCTAATTAACAAAAGCAGATTTTATTAGCTGTTACAGAGGAAGGGTCAAGGATTCCTCTGAAACTTTTCCAGATGCTCTGAAAACTAGATAATGGCAGGTTTATAACTAACGTCAGGGGCTCAGGAATCCCCTACACCCTTACTAGAACCTCTGCTGTATAAGGGATGTCAAGTCCCTTACACATACAGGAAGAGAAAAAGATTTACCAGTTGTGAGTACGTTCCTCCCCCATGAACTTCCTTGACCTCTCAAGTCTTCACTGCTTATGTCTTTACATCCTACCTTTATTAGTAAGCTTCACTGATTCACAAGAATTTTTCCCTATGAGAAATACCATGAAATGAAAGCAATCTGAAAATATACCTTCTTTCAACTCTTCTGATTGACCAACTTGAATCAATTAGTACAGAAAGCTTCGATTATAAAAAAGCTCAAGCACCGTAGGTGAAGCTGCCACGAAGAAAATCATCCAAGTATCCTTATAACAGTTTTATCAGACTTTGTAACTGCCAGGCGGTACCACATTTCTTCTGCGACATGGGTACGTCCTTCGCTCTTCAAACAGGGCCAGAGCAGGTGCCTAGGAAAAGGTCAGCTCTACCTCACTCTAGTTCCAAGAGTCTGTGATTCCAAAAAGGCTTAGTATATTCTCTGATGGGAAAACTTTTCTTTCTTTCTTTTTTAAAGAGTTTATTATTTTTAGAGAGAAAGGAAGAGACAGAGACTGAGAGGGGGAGAGACATCAATGTATGGTTGCCTTTCACCTGCCTCCAGCTACAGACCTGGCTGGAGGCCTGGCTTGCAACCTGGTTACGTGTCCTGGCTGGGAATCAAACCAGCAACGTTTGGGTTTGCGGGCTGGCGCCTTGTCCACTGTGCTGCCAGCCAGGACTTTCATTTTTTTAATTACATATTTTAATCAATATTATCATTGCTTCATTAAAAATAGCATTAGAATATCAGATTAGTTTAATACTATAAAAATATTTTTATTACACATGATCATGAATGAGAATTTAGCTCAGATGAATATAAAGAAACACTAAAATCTTGGGGAAGTATTAAACAATAGTTTTTCTGCTAAAAGTCCAGCTAAATATAGTACCACTATATTATAAACTACATTTGGGGAAGTACTTATTTTATGAAAAGTTATTTGTCTTTAAATGCAAACATCTGGAATACACCAATCATTTAAATATAAATAGATGTTTTAAACTGCAGGTACACAAATTGAATGATCATAATACATGTTTCATGACACACTCATTGATCCACGCATGGTTCATTTTACTAGGTAAAACAGTTGAACAAATCCTACTATACCCATTATTATTAGTGACATTCTCCCCTTACACAAAAAGTACGGCCTCCCTTTGTTTGATTTTTACAGTAACTGGTCTGACAGCTTAATTTCTATCCTTTCCAAAAACACAGGGGAGCAGGCAAGAGTGGAATCGATATCAAAATACAATCCAAAATCCAGGACCTTTGAAGCTGTTCTTTAACTCCTATTTGTAGTTAACCCAGTAAGAGAGAGACCAATCATCCACCTACTCATTCTGTTTATCACATTACTTGTATAAAAGAAAGCAAAGGAGAAAGTAGGTAGGAATAAAAGCCCGGGCCCTGGTTTTATTTTACCTTAAGAAGGCCAAAGGACTTTCCAACATCCCCAGGGCGCTGACCCCAGAGGTAAGCTGGGGCTCACAGCACCTGCCCAGGCCTGAGGCCGGACGTCTCTCCCAGCTTCCCCACCAGCCACCAAAAGCCCAACTAGCATTTATGTCCAAAAATACTGTCATCAGCTCAGTTAGCTAAAGGTTCTAATTTCCAGCAGAACTAACAAGTTCATTAAAACTATATAGTTTATAAATAATATTTCTCTACTGAACAAAAGCAAAAATAAAGAACCAGAACTGATAATACTGGCAAATGTTTAATTTTAAATTATCCCCTAAATTGTTTAAGTCTTAATTTCTGCGCAAGACATATAACCTTAACGTGGAGAGCTTAACAGGCATTATCAACTCAAGGCTGCAGAGACCTGTGCTACATCACGGAGGCATTTTACAGTCACTAGGCCATTGAGGCGGATTTGACATGTTGGTAACGATTACCATTTCCTTGACATCCTCGACCCTACATGAGTGATTCAGAATCACTCATCTCAGGCCCCGTGAACTGGCCTTGTATTCACAGACCTCAACATGTATTTAAGAACACTGCCTAGTCCTGATGGCACAAAGTCACAAAAGAAAGAGAATCAGACACAGAATCGGATAAAAGGCCAATTAAAGAGACATCCCCAAAGAGAATCTTCAGAGCAAACAGAAGCTGTTTTCTTAAGCTTATCTTGTATTTCATCACAACATGTAGGTTTCATAGTTTTAGAAGTTTCCAGGTAAATACTCCAAAGCACACATTTTACCAATAACAGATGGAAAATATTATATCCATTTCCTAGCTGAAAGAATTTGGACAAAAGGAAATTTTTAAATACATTACACTAAGCCAAGTGAATGAATGACAATTCTGCAGCTAACCTAGTCAGACAGAACGCTGAAAGAGAATCAAGTTCAATATTTATATACTTTGGGGGAAGAGTTTTGTTTCAGAAAAATATTTGGTAGTTTTTGTTCAGTCACATTGGGAACATAGAGAAACTACCACTAAAACAAACTGGACTGAAATTCAACACAATGGCATGTGTTTTTCAACCTGCAACCAACACTAAGAAATAGCTCCCTTTGGTTATTAAAATCCTGGAAAGAAATCACAATTACTCCATCTGGGAATACGGCTTTTAAAGCATGAGTACTTTAGGCAGAACAATTGATTTCTAATCCCACTTTTCTTATCGATTTAAAATTCCTTGACCAAAGTAATAATAATAATAATAATAATAATAATAATAATAATAATTCTTTCATGGATGGGAAGTTACAATCAGGTTTGTTTAAACCAAGTTATTTGAATTTAATTAGAAGTATACAGTATTACTCTATATCAAATTTCATTATTTTAAATTCAATTTCATTAATGAGGCAAGTTCCACCTACACAGAATATGAAAAATAATTTGTTTAACTTCAAATGTATACCACTTGGCCCAGCAATTCCACTTCAAAAAGCAACTCCAACTGCAGTCAGGAAGGCATGGCCATACCAAGATTTGTACACAAATAGAGCAGCTCCATTTCCAATTCCTAAAACTGGACGGTGCCCAAATACCCATCAACAGAAGCGTTAAATCAAACTATGGTGATTAATATAATGAAATACTACTCAGCAGTAAAAATAACTGGACTACTGCACATGCAACAACCTATGGAAATGAGGCTGCACTAAAAATGCTAGAACCAAAATCATACATGCTGTATGAGTTCATTTTATGACATAGAAAATTCAATATTAATCTATTATGAAAAGAATCAGATAGTTGTCTCTGGGTAAGAGACAGAAATTGCATGGGAAGGAGACATGAGGGAACTTTCTAGGGTGGTGTAAAAGTTTTGTTTTGATAGGGTGATGGTTACATGTTTATATCCATTTGTCAAAATAGTCAGTTAAGGTGTGCACATTTCAATATATTTTTACCTCAGAGGAAAAAAAGAAGCCTGCAATGGTGGAAATGGATGAAGGAGTGGATAAAAAATAATATACAGCAAAATTTAACCTTCATTAAAGCTGGGTGATGGGTACGGCTTTTTAAATACTATTTTATTTATTTTCTACATATTTGACATTTTCCAAAATAAAAAGTTTAAAAATATATATTGGTGAAAAGTACAATAAAAAAAAATTTATAGCATAAAAATATAATTCTCTAAAACTTTCTCTGTATGCAAAGGGCATTTACTGAAATCCACAGAGACATCCTGTCTCTGTGCTTCACATGGAGGATTTGAAATGGAGCTCATTATTTCTCCAGGACCCCTGTTCCCGGCCCCCAGCATGCCTCCAAGCTAATGGGCCATCAGGGTGAATAGATATGCTTGCCCCAGCTCCCAAATTAATTCTTCCTTGGCCCCTCAAATATTTATTCCTAGCAAATATTGGTACAGAGGGAAAAAATCAGAGCTGCTGCATACTCTCAAGAAAACAACTGATTTCATAGACCTCAACCTTAGTCTTCATTCTCACTTCTCTCTAAAAATGGTGTTTTATAAGTAAACAAGGAAATATAAATTTGCTGTTTTTGAATCCAGTTTTAAGATCTCATATTTCAAAATAAATTAAATCTCATATTCAGCTGTTTAAAACTTCATGTTCTTATTTCTCAGTAGGAGAGAGAAACTTAAGTTTTCAGAATAATAAAATCCAGAGACTACTAACAATGATCAATGGTTAGTTTCTCTACTGTAGCACATACCAGTAACTGCACATGTCTTAGTAGTTTTCTAGATTTTGCCTGAGACAAGTCCTTTAGTGTCTCACATAAAATGTCCAAGGAATTATAAGCACCATACAAGAGGCAAAGAATAAATACCAGCTCAATCATGGCTATTTAAAGATACTAATACCCTCCTGGATCTTAAGAGGATTAGAAGTGCACTTGCGTAAAGAATCTTCTTGACAGAACCTAGCAATAGGACTCAGGCATTGATTGGTAACAATCAGTTCTCTATGGTCAGCATAAGATAAACACTCAAATTAGCTAATACTAAAAATCCAAAATTTATATATTTTATAACCTCTACTTACAAATACTTACACCTAACATTTTTTTTTTAATTTTGTATATATCCCCTGCTAAATTCCAATGAAGAATTTCACAAGATGTTATATCAAAGATTCAGTGAAAGTGATCCTGATGCCAGCATTTTTGTTAATTCATTCAACAAATGTACGCTTGCCTATGCACACCAGGTGCTCCTCTAGGTATTAGAAACACATAATAATATAATAGTGAACAAAACAAAATTTATGCTTACATTCTAGTCCAAGGGCTGAGGACGCTAAGTGCCATGGAGGAAAACCATTATGGAAGGGCACACGGATGACTAATTTCATATAGCTGGTCAGGAGAGGCTTCCTTGTTATAGTGATACCTGAGCAAACCCGAAGGCAGTGAAGATGCACAATTCAAGGCACAGAAATTGGCAAGTGCAAAGGCCCCATGCCAGAGACGGCAGCAAACTGGGAAACTGAGCTAGTGTGGCTACCAAAGGGGGTATGGGGTCAGAGCTGGGGAGATGTGTGGGGGAGGGGCAGACAGGGGACCTGGGCCTCTTGTGTGGGAAAGATGTGAAGCCCTTGTAGGACTGTGAGCAGCAACAATCCACTTTACTGTTGGAAAAAACCACTCCGCGTGAGGAGAAAAGACAGTAGAGGAACAAAGGCTAAAGCAGGAAGACCAGTTCAATCTAGAAATCACAATGCACTCCCAGGAATATTTTAACTTCATTCATTTGTAGCTCTTGTTTCATTAGACCACCTGATACTCCAATAACTAAAACAGCAATTGATTGATTTGTTTGCCACCAGCTTGGGAGCTAGGGTTTTTGAGGGAAAGCAAAAGTCATCGTATGGTACTTCTCAGACTCTAGACTGATCCATTGGTAGCAGTTCCTTTATGTCAAGTAATCTAATAGGTAAGTAAAACAAAAACTGCTAACTTACCAAACATTCACATTTTCAAAAATATTCCTAAAATTTCATAAATATTTTAATGTGCACATTTATAAGATTTCATATTACTGCAGTTTCAAAACCTTCATCACACGTATCTATACTGTTAGTAGTCAAAACCACTTAACATTCCCGAAAGATAAATCAAAATAAAAATATATTGCAAACCATAAAAACCCACTAACATTCTCAGACTTCTCTCATAGTTCATTAAAATTAATGAAATCCCTGTCATAGAGAAGACAGGCTCCAATCGCTCTTTCTAATTTCTTTCAGTTTAGCAAAAACTAAAGCAGCCTTGCCCAAACCACACCATTAGCACATTCAGGTCTAAAAATCCAGGTAAATTGGAGCAGCCACTGTGGAAAACAGTATGGAGTTTCCTCAAAAAATTAAAAAATGAGCTCTAGCTGATGTGGCTCAGTGAATTGAGCACTGGCCTATGAAACAAAAGGGTAGCAGGTCCAATTCCCAGTCAAAGCACATGCCTGGGTTGAAAGCCAGGTGCCCAGTGGGGACTGCACAAGAAGCAACCTCACATTGATGTTTCTCTCCTTCTCTTTCTACCTCCCTTGCTCTCTAAAAATAAATAAATAAAGTCTTTTCTTAAAAATTAAAAATGAAACTATCTTATGACCCTGCAATTCCTTCTGGGAATTTTATCCAAAGAAACCTGAAACACTCATTTGAAAGAATATACCAGGTCTGTCCTGAAAGTATCAGCTGCACAAATTGTTTTAATTATGTTGACATCGGCTTGCAATAACCCTATAATGAAAATATGTGCCCCTATGTTCATGTTAGCATCATTTACAATGGCCAAGATTTGGAAGCAGCCCAAATGCCCATCAGCAGATGAGTGGATTAAAAAAGCTGTGGGATATTTATACAATGGAATACTACTAGGCCGTAAAAAGGAAGGAAATCTTTCCCTTTGCAACAGCATGGATGGACCTGGAGAGTACTGTGCTAAGTGAAATAGGTCAGCCCCAGGAAGACAAGTACCATATGATTTCACTTATTTGTGGAATCTAATAAACAAAATAAACTAATAAACAGAATAGAAATAGACCTATAGGTACAGAGAACAAACTGACAAATGTCATAGGAGGGTTTGGAGGGCTGTGTGAAAAAGAAGGAATAATGCAAAAGAAACAGACAGACACAAACCACGATTTGGTGATCACCTGACGGAAAGGGGGTGGGGGTGACAGGAGAGGGTGAAGGGGGACGAATGGCGATAGGAGACTTGACTTGGGGTGGTGAACACACAACATACTGATGATGCATTATAGAACTGCACACCTGAAAACTATATATTTTTTATTAACCAACGTCACCCCCAATGAATTCAGTTTAAAAATAAATGAAAAAAAAAAAAGACCACCTAGGTAGGAAAAGCATCATCCACTGCATACTTTTCAGGACTTGCAACCACACTTGAATGTTAATTGCTTTGAGGGTGTCAGAAACACATGCTTTCCGGCGCACTTTGATGATTTCATTCTTTGCTCAGACTGATAAATTAAATCATCCTGGCTGTGTCCTGAATTGCAGCCCGCATGCCTGAATAGTGCTCTTTGATGATGAACAAGCAGTATAAAATAAGCTGCTGATTCCACTCTTCAACATCTCATTTTCTTGCATCTTGTATAATGTGACTAGTCAGAATTTTAAAACAAAAGTAAATGTTATAATTTACTTTGGTTTTGCAAAAACCTCGGTCCATTTATATCAATAAAATGATGGCTGTTTTTGCTTCCCAAATACCAGGCAGCATCTACAATAGGGAAAGAAACTGGGGTAAGGGTGGGGAGAGGCTATTAAAATGAATAATCCAGCTATGTGCTTAGCTTGGGGTAAGAACTAAGGGACCTTCCCAGCCGCATAATATAGCCTATTTCCTCACCCGCACTGAACAGTGCCTAGAATCTGCCTCATTAAGTTCCACTAACAAGTAAGGAGATTTCCCTCTCTGGGGACTGGGTTTGCCGCACTAACATCACCAGAGACTTCATCTTCTCTGTGCCCCTCTCCCATTACAAACTCCCCTTTCATTGTTTTTTCCACATCTTATACAAAAGGCATTCTTGCAAGTTGCTTTAAGCCCTTTCCGAGATAAGCAGAGATGGAAATGAATTAAAATATACCAGGATTTCTCTCTCCACGTCTAAATTTAAATACAGCAGGCAGGAAGGGCGAGATGGTGAAAAGGGGTGTGTGGGTGTCTTACAACATTTTTCAGTCTCTAGGAGAGGAATGGATAAAGAACAGAATGCGAAGGAGGCTGGAGATCCGTGTGTGTGTGTGTTTGTGTGTGTGTGCGTGTGTGTGTGTGCGTGTGTGTACAGTCGGAGCAGAGGAAAGAATTCAGGAAGAGGGGAAGGAGAAAAAGATCAATGGAGGCGGTCACCCATCCCCGCCCCGCTGCAGTGCTCTGTGCTTCCCAGAAAGCTCTTCCGCCTCTGGGTAAATTCCCGCAACCAAAGCAGAGCCCCAGCTGGTCCTGCGCAGGGAGCCTGGGGCGGGTAAGGAGAGGTGAGGGGAAGCTCCCCGGGAGCGAAGGGGCGAGGAAGGCAGCGACGCCAGACGAGCTCGTCCGCCAAGATGGAAGGGCAGGACCCGGCGGCCGGGACCCACCTGGAACAGGGACGGGGGAGGATGCCCCTGGCACCTCTGGCCTCTCCTCCTCCGCCTCCTCCCGCTGTCGCTGCTGCTGCTGTCGCTGCTGCTGCTGCTGCTGCTCCTGCTGCTGCTGCTGCTCCTGCTGCTGCTGCTGGATGAGGCTGAGGTCCGAGCGGCTGAGCTCGGCTCTGGCCGCGGCGGGGACCAGCCGCGCCTTCAGCAGCACAGCTGCCAGGCCGAGCAGCAGGGTGCACGGGACGCGCCGGCTGAGCCTCGCCATGGCCGAGAGCCAGGGGGCCGCGGCGGCATATTGCGGGGCTCCGGGCGGCGACCGGCGCCGGGGCTGCGGGCTGCGGTAGCGCCCGCCCGCTCGCTCCCGCTCGCGTCGTCTGCCTCGCACACCCGCGCCCGCAGCCGGCGGAGGCGGGGAGGGGGAGTCAGCCTCCCGCGCACGTGACGCGTGGGGCGGGGCCGGCGAGTCCCGAGCCCCCGGCCCGCTCCGCTGTCACCTGCGGCCGCTGCGGGAGGTCGGGGGCTCGTTCCGTGCGGTGTTGGGGCGCCGTGCGGTGGGTGTGTGTTGGGGGGAGGGGGCGGATTGGCCTCCGAGGGTTAAAGAAAAAGGAGAACTTTTCTGGGGGCTGGTAGACCTTCATATCCTGCAGCCCTTACTGAGGCCCCCGGAAATTTTGCCCCCACCTGATCCCAAAGTAGAGGAGAAAGGGGTACCTTGGTTACCCTCCTACAACTCTTAACGCTGCAACAGCAGATAGAAAAGCCAGGGGCTTTTAACCATTTAGGCTTGACTGCCTCACAGCCATCACTGATTAGCTAGGAATTAAACTAGCTTTCCAGATTTTTACGAAACTTCCTATTTCTGCTCAAGTGGGATTTTTTCTATGCTATAAAATCGTCTTCATTACATTTTGTCTAATTGTAGCAGACGCTTTTCATTTCAAAAAATATTGGACTACATGGGCACTCGGTGCTTACTATGTGCCAGCGTTTAGTCAGGTTTTGAAATAAGCAAGATACAACCCTTGTATTCTAGTGTTAGGACCAGAGACCCCCTGTTGCCTGCCCTAAAACCTGCCATCTGTCTCAATCCTTGCGAAACAGGTTATGGTCAGTGGTCACTGTGTCCTTGGGAACTGTGGCCTGCAATCATACAGAACCTGAGCCTCGACCTGTGCTGAAACAAAGAGGATATGTGTCACCTGGGATGCCCCAGATCACAGGGTTCCCTATTACCAAAGGCAACTGAGGCATAGCCACTAGCATCCTGCTGAGACCTGGTATCACACCCTCCACCCCTTGAGCATATCCTAGAAACAAACAAGGGCCATAAATCTCCTGGTTTTGCTGTTGCCAAAGCAGCCATCCCTAACCGAAGGACATTGTTGTTTTGCAAACACCTACACCCAGGACTCTGGAGCTGACCATCAGAGTGACTCACCCCCTTAGGGGTCTGCTCCATGCCCTTAAAAATCCCTCTTCCCCCTTCCCTTGTTGCTGCAGTCTATTCAGACTCAGCCCACCTGCTTGGACATCCCTCAATAAAGCCTTTGAACTGGTCCACTCAACTCCTCCCTTCTTCCAGGCACAACCCTAACACCAGGAGCTTACTATCTGTTAGGGCAGGGGAACATAAAAGCAAATCATAATCTAGTGTGGTGGTTCCCGCTGGAGAAAAGCTACAATGTGGGAACTATGTGGCATACAGAAGAGACCATGAAATACTGTGGGGTATGGAGTTCAAAAGAGAATTAAGAGTTCTACACAGAGATGGGAGAAACCAGGTCTACTAAAAAAGAACTGTGTGTGTGTGTGTGTGTGTGTGCACGTCTGCTCACATGCATGCCTGCATGTATGTGATCTGCATGCATGCAAAGCCTAGAGGGGCTTGGAAAACTGTGAGCAATGATTTTGACAGAGTGGCTGATTTGATTGAAAAAGGAGTGGAGATCAGGTCTTTAAAAGAATAATAGCAAGCAGTTCTATGGCAATAGCTGCATGCCAGACACCGTTCAAGCACTTTATATATGTTAACTCTTATAATAATCTTAGGTGCTATATAAGGAAATTGAAATTTACACTGCAAGTGAATATGAAGTAGGGCAAGAAATTAATCAGGGAGGGGAATTGCTACCAGTGTGCATTTTAGAAGGATCACTTTCCCCTCAGTACGGAGGATGGGTTACAGAGAAATACATTGGAAAAGGCCAGTTTAGAGGTGTTTGTAAAAGCCCATGAGGAGGTACCAAAGGCTTACAAGACAGGAAAGGGGAGGAAGGCAGTGGGAGATTCAGTATTTAGGGCTAAAATCAACAGATGGTTGACTATTTGGGCTGGAAAGGGAGGGGAGAGATGGATATGTTTGGTATTTTGGTGGGATAGAGAGCAAACCAAGGCAGGGAGGAGGGATACACCTCCCACCCAGTGACTCAGCAGTGCTTGAAATTCCATGTATCTTTCCCATTATTGGGGAAAGGCCTTTGAAACTGTACTTTCATCCGAAGACCTGGAAGGCCAGAAAGGCCCATAGGGCCCAAAGGAAGAAGCCCATTAACACCTTTGGGTATTCACACCTCATGTCCTGGAAAGCTTGTACCACTTTACCTCTCAGTCAATATGCAACTTCTTCACCTCTCCCATCCCACCAACTACCTAAGTCCTCAGAACAAAGGACTCGCTGTCTCTGGCCACCCAGCCTCAGGGGCACCCTGGTGAGAGGTTGCCACCCCAGCCTCTGGCTGCACGTACTTTCACTGCCCGTACCCTGCTTTGCCTGTGCTTTTTACCCCCACCTTAGTGAGGCCCATTCTCTTCCATGAGATTGGATCACCCATAAACCCTGTTTGTGTACCAACAGGCTGGCTGGTCAGTAACAGTTCTTGACTGCGTCGGTAAGTAGAACCGAGGTTCCGAGAGTTTCTCCCATAACTGTATGACACCCAAATTGCCAGATTCAGATTCTCGATGGCTGCTTATGACATTATCAAGGTTAAGTGATAGTACAGACTGCAAAATAAGCAATAAACCACACCTTGCCCATTTGCAGTATCTTTGCATTTGGAGTGTCCATATGATGTATAATGTCAATGTTGTGTCTGTGATGTCACAAGATCAATTACCCTCAGAGTGGATTCAGCTGATTTGACTGAAGGACAGTCCTGTTCCACCCTCACCATTCTTAAGTGTGCCTCCAGATGCTTCCACCTTGCTGGAAAAGGACAAACTCCTTAGTAGCCAGAAATGATTCCTTGGTCAAGGGTGTGAAAATAGTGCCCATAAAGTAAAATGAGTAATCATAAAATAATAATAATAACAGGTTTTTTAGGTACATTAGCTCGTTGTGTCCTCAGAACAATCCTACAAATTGGCTCTCATCTTAATTAGCAAATGGAAACAAGATCAGAGAGGCTACTGATTCCCCCAAGGATAAAACTAATTATGCATCGTTTTACCTTTCTATCCCATTTGAAACTCTTACCATGTGCTTGTATCGCTTTTTAAAAGTGATTTTTAGATCCAATAAACAATATGGGTACTTGGGAAAGAAATGCCAAAGTGAGGACCCTACAGTGAGCACCAGTGTTGCAACACGACTTGGCCTGTCCTGCGTGTGCAGGAGCGATGGAGGGGTGGCTGAATGCAGAGCCTTCGTGGGTCTCGTCAAGCTGTTTTTGAAGAGAAGAAAGGGAAAAAATGGAAATGTCTCCAGAAATCTGACTGGCAGGTCAAGAGGAAAGGAATGCTCCTGGGATTTCTCATCCTGCTGTACAGTGGTCATTGTTAATATATTCGCAGCTGACCTTCTGGAGGCAAGCCACTGATTCTATGACCCCCAGAGGAGGGTGGGCATCAAATCCTTCAATGTTACGGACTGTTGGGAGAGAATTCTCTCAGTCAAGATAGATTTTAGGTGCTTTTTTTTTTTTTTAAGTTTATTGTTGTTGTATTACATCCATCCCATTTCCCCTCCCCTCTCTCCCTTTCCCCACCCACCCACTCCCCCCAAAAGATTGTAGGTGGTTTTTAAGTGTTCCATTGCTCATATAGCTTATGCTTAATTTCTGTGCAATAGACAAAAGCTGTATTATCTGAAGCAATCAGGCCTAGTAGTTGGTGAATTAGAAAAGTTGGTAAGAGACATAAAAAATCAATGTATCTTAAATATATTTTAAGCTTATTTTATCTTAAATAAGTAATTGTATATTCATTTACCAATCTTTTGATGTAGGACCAAGAATTTTCCTTTTTACTATCTTATCACATCCTAGGGTTTGAAGTGATAAACCACAATTATAATGCACTTCTATGGTCTGTAGTTTTAGTTTAAATGGAAGAAGTTCTTCACGTCTTTGACAGGCAATTTGAGTGCCAAATCCTTCTATGTTCAATTTTCCCCCATATCTTGGCAATTTTCTATCCCACTTACTATTCAACTTAAGTTTGATGGCAAAAAAACACACACACACACACACACACACACACACTTTACTCAAATTTACATTTCATCCATCCTTTAGAACACAAAGAACTGGCAAACACAAACTGGTGAGAAAACATAAGTGACTTTCAGCACATGCCGCTGGTGGTGGCGAAGCCAAGCAGACTCTCGGGAAGGGGTGTCCTACTGCATGTGCCTCCCGTGTCACCTGTAATTTGCAGGGGATTGGAAGATGCCAGTTGAGCCAGAAAGTTATTTTCAAGTTCATAGTCCATATTGTTCATGCTTAATGTACAATGTAATCATTTATGTTAGAACTTCTTAATTTATAGAAATACTACAAGAGCCATCAGAAAATAAAGTATAATACCATACATAAGATATATTTTTCCTGCTTAAGAACTACAAGTACCTCCTAATTTCTCTTAGCATCAAGTCCAAGATCCCTACTAACAGACTTACAAAGCCTTTTACCATCTACTCTTCTGCTCATCTTTTAGTATTTCCTACAGAGACGGGGAGGGAGGGAATCTTTATTTCCTTGAACTAGATGTATTTGGGTTGTTGCTAGTTGTACCTTTACACATGATTTTCTCTGCCTGGAAGCCTACCCCACGACCTCTTTAACTGGTAGGCTCCCACAGGGCCTGAGGGGTCAGCTTCGATATTCCTCTTCCCAGGGTGTATTTTCCGAACACCCTTAGCTTTGATCAGATGCCCCCACTGTGAGCCTGCATGACATCTCCTACTTCCCCTCAGTACTATTTAAAACTGGCATTTTCTTGCCTATACCCTCACTAGTGTAGGTTCCACAGGGCCAGAGCTGTCATGTGCAGCTGTGTCTCCAGCTCATCCTCCAACTTCTGTTTGATTGCTGAGTTGGTGAAATCTGTTAAGTCAATTTTAATGGCAGAACTCTTGCTTCTGGAGGAGGATCCTGGAGTCCTGCTCTGGTGTCCACTGCTCACAGCAGAAGGACTTAACCTAAGACTCCAGAGCTCAGTTTTTTCACCTGAATCGTGGGAAAAATCACAGCACCTCAAGGAGGTAACAAAATGAAATAATGTGAAATACTTAAGAGTTTCTTGCTCTAGAAACTGGTAAATGTCAGCTGCTACTTCTTTTATTTATGTATGGTTATTCTGTTTTACTTACATATATTTCATAATGTACATAAAGTTTCGTGTCATCAGGAGTTCATTCTCATTTTTCTTGGTAATTATGTCCTATGAAGTCATTGTATGTACTTAATTAGCAAATACGGAACCACTGCTCCTAAAAGGAATACAGAATTAGGTTCCTCTGGTCACAATATTTCATCAACTCATCAATACACGACCTTCCTGTGTATGTGCTTCTGTTTCAAGATACTTTCCTTATTATATACTGTATTGTTGGTTCATTAACATAAAGCTCACAGTGACTAGCACTACAGCTTATCTAACTCGTTTTCTCTGTACGGCACATGACTGCCTTCTTGGGTTTAGGAAACTAGACAGCACTTCAAGCACGATAAAATTAGAGGCCATTTTAAACACAATCATCAACAAAAAATACACAACTGGGAAAAAAACTGTCATTAAATAGACCATAAAAAGGATACTTGTATCTACAGTGACAGCTGAAGGGAAGAGTTTCACCTTGTTTGAACTCAGCTGGGGATGTGCTTGCCGGCAGCGCAGATTGTTCACTGCTCTGCACATTTCCGGGAATGACTGTGAAAGTACTGATTTGGAGGTTACGAATATATTTTAGCACATGGGCAAATTCAGAACGTTGGAGTCATGAATAATGAGGATCAACTTCATATATACATACATATAATAAGAAAAATTGGATAAAATCTTCTGATATAGGTAAGAAAGGTTAAATAAAATATTATAGGGAAATGCGATAGCCAAATAATTCTAGAAAAGATATGAATGCTATCGAGATTGAAGAAAGAATCCACCCCTGCAGTTTCAGGCTCCAGGCCTGCCCCAGTGCCAAACTGGCCCTACACCCCTCCCCAGTGAGGCCCCAGGTACTAGACTTGCACCCCTAGATCCAGACTCCAGAAGCCCAGGGTCAGGGACTGCCTCCAGAGACTTGGGGTCCAGGCCATCCTTCCCCATAAACACCTGTAAATCAATGTGATATATACCACATTAACAAAATAAAGGTTAAAAATCATATGATCATCTCAATAAATGTTGAAACAGCATTTGGCAAAATTCAACATCCTTTAACGATTAAAAAAAAAACCCTCTCAGCAAATCAAGTATGAAAGGAATGTATCTCAACAGAATAAAGGCCAAATATAGTAAACGTGCAACTAATATCCTACTCAATGGTGAAAGCTGAAAGCTGAAGCAGTTCATCTACAATCAGGAACAAGACAAAGATGCCCACTCCCACCACTTCTATTAAATATAGTACTAGCATCCTAGCCAAAGCAATTAGCAAAGAGAAAGGTGGGGAGGGAAGGAAGGAGGGAGGAGGCCAAGGCATCAAAATCAGAGAGAAAAAACTATTATAAAATTGTCTGTATTGTAGGTGACATGCTTTTACTTACATATAGAAAATCTTCAATGATTCCACAAACAATGTCAGGACTAATCAACAAATGGAGTAGAATTACAGGATACAAAATGAACATACAAAATTAACTGTTCTTACAAACAATGAACTATGTGAAAAAGAAATTAAGAAAAATCTCATTTACAATAACATTAAAAGAAAAACCTTAGGGGAACAATTTATACCCTGAATACTATAAAACACTGATGAAAGTAATTAAAGAAGATACAAATGGATGAAAAATTTCCCTTGTTCATGGTTTGGAAGAATGAAGATTATTAAAATGGCATACTCCCCAAAGCCATTGGAGGTCCAATGCAATGTCTATCAAAATTCCAATGGCATTTTTTCAAAGAAATAGAAAAAAGCAATTCTAAAATTTATTTGAACCACAAAAGAACTTGAGTAGCCAAAACAATATTGAGCAAAAAGAACAAAGCGGGTAATAGTACACTTCCTGATTTCAAAATATAATGCAAAGCTCTAGTAGTTAAAACAACATGGTAATGGTATAAAAACAAGCATAGAGACTAATGAAACAGAATAGGGAGCTCAGAAATACAGCCAATGATTGATAGTCAATTGCTCTTTGGTAGCCACCGGAGAGCCTCAAGTTTCATGTGAATATTACATCAGCAGAAACACTGCCAGCCTCATCTACAACAAACAGAGTACAAAAAGAAAAAGTGTATTGGACCCAGAGAACTTAACCAGTACTCAGCTGCAAACATGTGCTCTATGTCATGGGGGTTAAAAGGATGATTCACTGTACAGCCACGATACACGAAGAAATATTCACAGGACTACTTGGAACCAAATAAGAGTTTGCCCAACTTAATTTTCACATTGCTTGGGATCAGTGACTTCTTTTTTTCCTTCTTTAAATCTGAATGTCTATAATTGTTATCATATGCCTGTCCTACCATGTTATAATGGGAGCAGATAACTTGTTTCCTTAGTTTCACAGCTCCACATATTGAGAGGAATTATGCCCCAGAATAGATCATAACCCAAGCCTTACCCACTCCTAATTTATATGATGAGATTTAGGAAACGCAAATTAATGTCCTTGTGGTTTTCATAAGTTTAATCATGATGTGCATAGAAAATGTTTTCTGTGGTTGTCCTGTTTGGAGATCACTGAGCTTCCCAAATTGTAGGTTGCTACTTTTGATCAAATTTGGAAGCTTTGTTACCTTTTTTCAAATTAACGCTCTTAAGAACTGAGACATTTAAAGAGGTATGTCAACTCACTGAGGTCATCTTTTTGGTGCATTATTGTTTACTCATGTGAATTAAAAATAAGACAATATAAGGCAAATATAGTCTCTACACAAAAGTGGCACCATATGCTCAAGTTTATTGTAGAGTCACAAGATACACATTGGACACCAAGAAGAACATCGTACCAGTTTTCACCAATTCAAATCAAGTTAGCAAATGACATTTTAAAACACGCTCATTTTATGTCTCACCCAATGTGGGTGATCACAAGAGAAGCTAAACAAAGGAAATCTATGTTACTTGGGTAGCAAACTAATTTGATGTGCACAGCTTCTATGTTACTCTAAGAGATTTCAAAGTGTTTCAAAACTAGTAGGGAATAGTTCATACCCAGCCTGAAATAAAATATAGAACATACCTTCTAGGAGTAAATAACTTCATTTGTACATCCATAGTACAATAGAATCACTCCTCCCTGCTAACAAAATATTAATACGTCTCTACTTAGATTAGGTGTACTAAATTCATACTTGGAAATTAGCTGAGTTTGGTTAATTGTTATATTGCACTTGAGAATAACAACAACAAAAATGAAAGATTCAGTACCTCTCCCAGGAGATTCATTATGCGTCAGAAATTACCATGAAATGTAAGCATTTATGCATGCTGCACGTCCGTCTGTAGGTTCACTGTTGCAACCAGCCTACCAGCAAGTTAAAGGGATAACTCTCCCAAACACTGAGTATTAAGTCATTTCATTCACCATTTTTGATCCTACATTGAGTTCTCAAATTTTATATTTTTTCCTTATTTACCAAACTACTATGTAAACAGGCTATCTAAGACTACAAACACAGTGACACTGAGACAGGTTACAGTCATACATAGGTACTCCAAGACTGACTCAGTCTTCACCATGTTTGGCACTACATTCTAGGACAATGGGACATCTACCAATTTACTCCTGTTTGCTGATCTCATATACTATACTTCTGCCACATAAATTTCTCTTAGGGTCATGATTCACTATTAAAAATCTTTCATAGCCCCCTCTTAAAGAAGCCAGTATAGTCTCTTTTCCTGATACTTAATTTTCTCTTTATATAAATATAAGGGTTAATGAAAATTTACTAAGACTAAGTAGTTTCACAGCACAGGTATAACTGTGGCACCAATATTTTGATTAATTGTTTTGTATTACAGAATTAAGAACTCAATCAGAATTATAATAATAATTAATTACAGGAGAAAGGTAAAGGAAAGACTGTCTCACACAAATGTTTTTCAAAATATCAATTCTGAAATAAATGCCTATATTAGAAATCAACAACAGTATCAATATTTCTTACCAATGTCAAATGTTTTAAATACTTTCTACCTTACTTCTGTGTGTATAAACTGAATCACATTTTAAGAACTTTACACTCGTAACAGGTTTTAATTCATAATATATCACACAATAGTATATTAAATATTTGAAAATTAAAATAGTTTTTATAGGATTTTTTTGACATTCCATCCAAATATATTCACATGCTAATTTAGAGTAAAACAAATATCCAAACATTTTCCTCAAAGAGTAGGCTTTTAAAAGTATACTTCTACCATGTGATTCTTTTGAGATATAACTTTTTCATTAAAAAAATACTATTGCCTAAGGCTGCAATTTAAAACATCATGTTAAATTCCAGTGAAAACATCCTTCAATCTCCTACACAGATTATACCTCGAAATATAGTTCATAAAGGAAAGATTGTACAAAAGCAAATAGAAACATTTTTTGGAAAGAGTGAATTTCCATCCAATATGTATTTCCAGGAATGACTGTTAGTACAAGGGAGAACAGGGAAGGTGAAAGCTGTTATGTAACAGTACAACTTATGACTGTGTGGTGGCAGGCTCTTGAATAAAAATATTTTTTTCCTTAAAAACATTGAAAATGTATTGGTTATTGCATATTACTATGATCTCTTAAGCTACCAATAATATCTATATTATAAAATCTATTAATTTTGAAATTCGCTAAAGCTAAATACAGGGTCTTGTCAACATTGTGTAACTCACATGTACAGGGAATTATAACACAAGACATGACAAGATAAATTTCAATTATCTTTAAAACAGAAATATATTCAATTAGTTAAGGGAGATATTTATCATTGAGTAATGAAGACAGCAGTAAAAAAGCTATTAAACCCTCAATTTCTAATGTAGAACATGATGTAATTGCATCAAAAGTTAAAATTGATAGTCATCCGTAGGCTTGAAGAACTGTGAATAAATCACATATTCCTCAAAAACCTCATCACCTTACAGACGTAAAAAAAAACTACAACTTGCTACCTGTGCAGCTTTTATTCAAAAAAGTCCTAGAAAAGTAATTTATGGTAATAAACCATAAGTTTAAAAATGTTTCCAATTACTTGAATTGCTTATAAAAGTACCTTTTAAAAGTTATTTTGATAGCTGAGACTGATCTTACACATTACACCTTGCTCAGAATGAGGTAATATCCATGTACACAGCATTATGCTACTGCTACTTAAGAAGTTCAATTCCAAGCATTTTTCATGGGGCTGAGGGGCTGAACGCAAGTTCCTGAAGTTGTAAGGATTCCTCACGGATCTTGACCTGTTCTCAGTAACAGTTTTGGAAATATAAAAACAAAACAAAACAAAACAAAAAACCAAAAACCATTACGTAGGGAGAAAATAAATTAATCCCAACTAAAAATCTTATTCTAATCTAAGAACATACTATTGATAAGCAACTTTATCCAAGAACTACCTAGTTTTTAAATTAAAATGCTTTCTTTTGTACTATAAATGGTCAAACTAATACAATGGAATAAATATGCTTTGGAAATGATTTTCAACTCCATATGGCTTTAAGCATCATGATATTTAGCTAAAATTCCGGTATTACACAAAAGAGGCATTTCTGATTTAATCTTTAGGATAGGTTGATTTAAAGGATTTGCAATACAACTTAAACTTAAATAATTAAAATGTAATAAAATGGATTGGGGATTAAATAAATAAAAATTTAATAGCACAAACCCAAGTATCATATTAAAACAAAATACTATACCTATCTTATTACAGGAAGTAATTTTGATGGAGTTAATTTTTTTTTTAAGTTTACCATATAGGTACTATTAAAAAACCAAGTTTATGGAGCTATAAAGTCTTTAGTAACTTGAAAACTCAACTGTAGTGTAATGTGTAGTAACATTAAGTACCTGTTCAAAAGATGCAGATGCTAAGGTCCAAATATGCATTGCTTTAGAACAATAACAATAACAACAACAAACAACAAAACCCAACATTCAAACCAGAAACAGTAATTAGAGGAGGTACTATTTTACACAAAGTGGTAATTCAGGTACTACCTGTCTTATGTACATTAAAGAACTATCACTTGAAATTTTATTAGGCAAATACCCAAAAAACACAAGTCAGTGGAAGTGTATTAAATGTATGTCTGAACTTATTTATAAAGAAGTTGACAGATACTGCTCTCCTTTTGTGGTTAATACCAATGGGCATCATCAGCAGTAAAGTCTTAGAATTTTAGTCCTCACAAAGGAAATTGAAATCTATGACACTGGCAGTTCTAACGGGTCAGGATGTAACATAACTTAAAAAAATCACAGTTAAGTTTCCGAGTTTCCTTCACCATTTTCATGAGGTTGAAGCTGTTCCCTTTCTTGTTCTTCTTGAGGTGGTCGAACACGTTTAAAAAAGCCCATCTGTCAGTTGAAAAAAAAAAAAAAACTAATATCACTGCCTTATCAGTGAAGAATTAAAAGCATTCTAAGTGACTATATCATCACCGAGAAAACTTCTTCCTTCTAATAATATGGAAGGCTCATCAGGCACTATCATCGTCCAAGATCCCTTTCCTCCTTCCCTTCCTTTTCTACCCTGTTCTTTTCTGCCCTCCCTTCCCCCTTTTTCCTGCTTCCTCCACCCTCCCTCTCCTCCTAAGTTCACTACTTACCCTGTGCATCACAAACACCAAGACAGCCAGTAACAGCAATCCTGCCAGCACTGCTAAAATGATCACCCACACAGGCACGGGCATGGGTGCTGGCTGAATGCCCCAGGTGACATTAGTGGTAACCTATCAGGGGAAACGAAGGTTTTTAAGTTTTAGTAACAGTTCACTGACTTACTCAATAACTACCTGAGGACCTACTACTACTTATTTTAATGGCATTCACATACTTTCCCTTTCTTGCCTGTGACAATTTATTATTATATACCTGGCATTGAGAGCAGACACATATACACACATTTAAAACTCCCAACAACAGGTAAACTTCTGGTCACAGTGTTCCATCCAGTTATGATGTGTTGGTCCAATTTTTAATCCTCCAATTAAAGATCTTTAAAATGCTTTTACTTCTTACAAAAAAAGGTGATTTCCAACTTTACAACTTTCTGAGAAGGAATTTCCAAAAATTTCCCCCATGAAATTCAGTAACTACTAAGAACCTCTTACGTAGGACAAGGTGCTAAAGGAAAAGATCTACCTTTAATCATTCTGGGATGAGGGAGTAAAATAATATTAAGTTATAATCCTGTCAAATAACTTTTAATTACTTTAAATCCTCAAAATAAACCACCATTATTTAAAATAAATGGAACATCTCTATGACATTAAACCAAATATGTTTATTCCACTTCCCTAAATCAATGACTTACTAATGTGGAGTTGAAGATATCCTCAATTGGAAGGTTCTTATAAGGGAACTCGATGACATTAAATGATGCCGATGACTTCAGAGAGTATGAATGATTCTGGTTTTCCTTCTGTATGGAAGTAACAATGAAATGATTCCCCGAGTGTTGAGACTTTATTTCTTTGTAAAAATAGATCAGTTTGCTAAATACTGTTCCTGCCCACTTACATTCATAAAGGTCTCGGTCCAGAGCAGAGACTTGACATAAAGGATGGCACTCTTCCCTCTGTCTAGTCGCCCAACCTGGCAGACGATCTTCAAGCATTCAGCAATTCCACAACCCTGTTGCGACAGGGTATTTACTTACAGGAGAAGGTCATTGTCATCTCTTCAACATTTGGAAATCAGACATTTTATTCATTCCATGTGAAGGCCAAAGAGATGACTCAGATTCCATCGTGTTAGAGAAATAATGTTTAAAGTGGACAGGCTAATATTAAAGTCAGTGAAAGTTTTTTGTTATAAATGAGGTGGTTTTAATATAATATGTTATAGAAGGATATGATCTATAATATTAAAAGATTTATTTTTAAGGCTGGAACTCAACAGTCTTCTGAGAATCCACGATTAGATCCTCAACATCCTGGACAAACCCAGAATATGGTGATTTTAGTAAGACATAAAAATCAGACGATATTAGCTTTGCTGAAAAGAAAAACAGTGAATCTTGGAACAGTTCTTCCACATAAAAATCAAGTGGCATGCGGATGGTCTTTGCTACATTGAATGTTTTTTATCAGTAACCTGAAGGCAGGCAGCCAAAGTTAACAAATATTCATGCCTTCTATCTGTTGACTAAACTGCATTAGGTATGTCCCATGCATTACTTCCCAGCAATGCCATGTAGTAAGTAGCACCTCCAGTTGATGACCAGGAATAGAAGTAAGTTTTCTTGACCTGATCAAGGGCATTTATGAAAGAATGGATGCTTTCCATGGTTGATCAGGAATGTCCTGTTGTAATCAGTCAGTTAAGAACACCAGAAGGAGGCGGTGAAGTAAGCCACGGGGTATCTGGATGAAGAGCATTCCATGCAGATGGGAGAAAAACTTTCGAATCCTGGCGGTAGAGACATGCTTGGGGCCATCTGTCCAGTGAAACGCAACACAGTCCAAATGAGAGAAGCAGAGTGAGAAGAGGAAATGCAGGCCTAAGGCAGAAGAGCCTGTATCACTAGCACACAAAGGCTTTACAGGTTCTGGCTTTCTGAGATGGATGGATGGGAAGGCACTGAGGTGCCAGGACCTGACCTGTGGCTTCTGGGGTCATTGCGGCTTTTGTGTGGCAGATAAACTGTAGTGGGAAAGGGGGTAGATATGGACTCCAACTAGAGGCTGGACAATCAACAGTTTGAGTGAGAAAGGATAGTGACCTGCGTTAGGTTGTGACAGTGGTAGAACTGATGAAAGGAAACAGATTCTGGGCATTTTGAAAGTAGATATTGGACAACAGGTGGGATTGACTTTGGGGGGAATGGGTGGGTGGGTTGGGGGACAGAGGGGAGCAAAAAGGGGATGGATGTAATACAACAACAATAAAACTAAAAAAAAAAAAAAAAAAAGTAGATATTGATAGAATTTGCCAATACATAGGGTGTGAGGCTTCAAAGAAAAACAAGGGTCAAGCAGGATGCCCACGTTTTGGACAGAGAATCAAAGGGGCATTACCAAAACATGGAACACTATAGAAAGAGCAGTGTTGCAGAAAGCCAAGTTATGTTCTTAAGAGTTAAGTTTAAGATTCCTAATAACTATTAAGAGGAATTCCAATGGGAGGCTGAAAAATGGAGTCTGGAGGTCAATGCAGAGGGTCAGGATGGAAATACAAATCCAAGTCATTCACCCAGAGGCAGCATTTACAGCGAGAGTGCATGAGATCATCTAGACCAGTGCTGTATGACAAAACTTTGTACAATGATGAGATATCTGTATGGCCAAAGTAGCAGCCACTAGCCACATGCGGCTACTGAACCCTTGAAATGTGGCTGGCGTCTACAACACTGGACAGCACAGATCTAACGAATAAATGTAGGTAGTGCAGATAAGAAATATGAGCCCTGAAATACTGTGGAGTTTAAAGGTCTGGAAATGGAGATTAAGACGTAGCCACTGTGGGAGGCCAAGAACCAGAGAATGTAGTGTTCTAGAAGTGAATGCAGGGTGCTCCCAAAGGAAGAAGTGATTCATTGTACAAAATCATGGAGCAGCTGAACTGCCAAGGACTAAGAAGGACCATGGAATTTGCTAATGTACAAGTGACCAGTGATTGCTAATGAACATAAACACTATAACAGACTCTCTGCTAGCTGACTGTTTAAAGATCACATTTCAAAAACTTAACTGATAAGCTAATTTATAATGTTACTGTCATACAGGCTGACTCAACAAAAGTTAATTATATACATATGGGCACATACATTCCAAAAACAAATGACTGATGTAGACAAAACCCTAAGAATCCCAAAACACCAATCAGAAAGAATGTAAGCACCCCTATATTCACAGCACTATTTACAATAGCCAAAATCTGGAAACAGCCCATTGTCCATCAGTAGATGAAAGGATAAAAATGCTGTGGTACATTTACACGATGGAATAGAATGTGGCTGTAAAACGGAAGGAACTCTCACCCTTTTCAACAGGATGGATGGACTTGGAGATTATTACGCCATGCTAAATAAGCCAGTCAGAGAAAGACAAATACCATAGAATCTCATTTATGAGCTGAATCTAATGAACAAAATAGAAACAGAGGCATGGGCTCATGGAACAGACTAATAGATGTATCTCAGAGGCCAGTGAAGGGGAAGGGACTGGGTGAAAGAAGGTGAAGGGACTAGACAAAGAACATAGATGCAAGATACACAGACACAGATACCAGGGTGGTGAGAGCAAGAGGGAAAGGTGAGGGCCCTGGCTGACGGTGAGCAAAGAGGGGAGAAGTTGGGGAATGTCTGTAATATTGTCAATAACAAAATAATAATAAAATGAAAAAAGTTAATCATACTACCAATTATTCTTATAATATATTTTTATTGAGGTCTCTGGGATTTTCCTGCACTATTGCACTCAAATCTCAAAGACTACGGTGAGACCAGTCAGAGGCCAGTTAAAGGATTACAGGCAGAACAAAAAAGTTGGACCTGAAAATATTTTTATTACCAATCTACAGAGATCATTTGAAGAAAATCTGGCATCAATCTAACTGGCAACAAGAAAAGTTAAGAGAACTGAATGGTATAAAAATATATATTCCAAGCACAGCTGTTGTTGTTTTTGAAATGTACTTTGGTCTCAGTTCTATAATCACTTATTTTTAAATGTTTAAAGTGCTTGCTGTTGAAATGGCACTTACCAAAGTGTGAATACCCCCTTCACTTTGGGTGAGATCCCGCTTAGTGATGACATGGTTCCGGTCACCTTGTCCCAAAAGTGTGTCATTCTTCTCTGTGGTTTGTGAATTTGAAACCTAGGATTACATTAATAAACTGCTGGTAAATAATAACAGAAAACAATTTTAACAGATATTTTTCCATAAACTATTGTAATTAGTTAAACCACAGTGGCTGAAAATTTGGTATGACAGAAAATCCACTACTAAATATATATGGTGAAAAGCACAGAAAAATCAGTGTTAGTCCTAATCATGTAAAAAGAAACAGTCCCCTATGTGTGGCCATAATTTTTCTCCCCTTGCAGTTTAGAGGGGAAACTGATAAAACACATTGGAAAAAGAAAGAATATATGAATTTCAGAAAAACTTATATATTTTAAAGAGCTGTCCTGGAATCCACAAAGTATGACCCTCTGTTTTATAATTGTTTTGGTTTTTTTAAAAAAGATTTTTAATGAATAAAATCTTTAGAGAGGGGAAGGAAGGGAGGAAGAAAGGGAGAGAAGCATCATTGTATGTATGGTTGCCTTTCACCTGCCTTCAGCTACGGACCTGGCTGGACACCTGGCTTGCAACCTGGTTATGTGCCCTGGCTAGAAATCGAACCAGCAACCTTTGGGTTCGCAGGCTGGCACCAACCCACTGAGCCACATCAACCAGGACTTATAATTGTTTTGTTTTTTAATTTGAAAATATGGTTAAGTTTTCCCCTAGATACTTCAGGATTTTTTAATGCTATTATGAGTGGTATTGCTTCTAAATTTTTCATTTTCTATGTTCACTGCTTGTATACTAAAACTTTTTTTTTCCCATATTGAACTTGTATGCAGGGACCTCATTAAATTTACTCATTAATTCTAATTATCTGTATAATTGTTAGTTTTCTATGCACAAAATCATGTCATCTGCAAATAAATTTTACTTCATTCTTTAAAAAAAAAAAAAAAAAGAAAAAAAGCCTGAAATTTCAGAGTATATCTATGAGAAATGCCAATCATGAGTATGTACTTTTTGCTTTTGTTTATTTCACTTTCCTTAGTCCAAATTGTGTAATATATGTGCTAAGACGAAGAAGATTATACCCAAGTATACAGAATTTCATAAAATGCATTGTTTTAGGTCACTTAAGTCAAGAGAACTAACCAGTAAAATGTCATCTTATCCCCAAGGGCAAGTATTTCAACAAGGCACCCTTGACATAATTTACATGTAGACAAAGCACAATATGATGGAACCAAAGCCAA
Organism: Noctilio leporinus; assembly: GCA_004026585.1. Lineage (NCBI taxonomy): Eukaryota > Metazoa > Chordata > Mammalia > Chiroptera > Noctilionidae > Noctilio > Noctilio leporinus. The sequence continues at coordinate 36,406 of PVIW01001528.1, forward strand.
ATGGGTCACTTAAGAATAATCTCCTGAGGCTCACTGAACACCACCATAAATACATGGTTCACTAGGACTTCATAGAATCAATCCTTACTCATTATACAAATAATTTAATCCTTAATGTACTATCTATAAACTAAAATGTTTTTGCAGAATGGAGTTATGGATTAAAATAGCTGTTTTATGCCATGCATTTTTGTCTTAGGAAAAAAATAACATCATGAAGAGCTGCTATTAAGCCATTACCTTAATTTTCAAAGGGTTGATCTCCATATCTGAAGTGCAGTTCATTGGCCCATCAATATCATATTGAAGGATGTACAGCAAAGTGTTATTGTTATATTTGTAAGGCCACTGAAGATTTAACATTGCTTTGCTGAATGAACTTGGTCCATTGTTTCTCAGCTAAGGAGAAAAAGACAATGTAAATACTTGGGGTAAAAATCTTTTTAATAATCCTTCCCCTGTAACAACTTTAGGAATCATTAGCAACAGTGTTTAAAACAGCAGTTTCCATGGTTTACTCTAATATTACAACATAACTGTTATTACGCAAAAGAGATCAAGTTTAGTATCTGCCTCAAGTGTAGGGCAGTATGTATTAGGATGAAAGTATAAACAAAAGAAGAAAATATTAAAAAGTTATTGGTGAAAGATGGCTCAGAAAATTTTCTTCCTACAGCAACAAAATTTTGATTATTTGCTATAGGTGTTTTCAGTTTTGAGTCAGACTGTAAAATATCCATGTGAAAATACTCAATAACCTATTGCTTTTATTCAAGTAGAACTAAATGATTTTAAACAACAATTTGTATGCACTGCTTTCTTTAACTTTTTGAAGTTACTTGTCTAATAAAAATGAACTTATACATAATAGGGGAAAATTCAAAGAACTCTCTGGTACCTACTTAAACTATGCATAGTTCATGTAAAAATTAAATGTTGTCTTTTCAAAGTAGCCTATCTGCTCCTCTCTTTGTTGGCTTTCTACCAGATATCAGTTAAATGAAATAACTGTAAACCTCATAGATGTGCTGAATAACTGGCCCGACGTCTTCTTCAGTCTCAGGGTTCTCCTTGTGCTCCCAATTTGGAATTGGAAGGAAGATATGATCAGGACTCGAGACCCTAAACAATGACCAAAGAAAATCTACCATGAATATCAAAATGATAGTTCATTTTCTAGAGTACCTTATATCCAAATGAATAAAAGCAGAACTAATTTTTAAAAAGCACTACATAGTTAAGAGAAAAAACTTCCACATGTATGTGTACACACAGACATACACACACACGCACACGCGTCTTTATTGATCATCTAATGAACATGTGAGTTGAAGTCGATTTGCATAAAAGTTTTGTGCACTTATTTTGCACCTGCTATTACTATGTATGGTTTATCTCCAGATAATAACCTAATAAACACTTGGGTCTTTGGAACATAAACCTAGGACCTTCTTTCTACAGGAGCAACAGCTCTAGTAAAACCATCACACTAAACACAGAGTGCCTATTATCCAAAAGTAGCTTGGGAGCCTAGCAGCTTCTTTTAAAAAGTTACTACTTTTTACTAAGTAGTTTAAATCATGAGAACGAGATACTCCACTCCATAGTCATACTAACCCTCTTATCTCAACAGCAGCTAAAACAGCAAGGTCAACTCTATAAGATACAATTGGGCTTACTTTGTCAAAAAGGTTGGAGCTGAAAAAGAAAAAATATATGTTTAGGGCTGAATTGAACATAAAAAAAAAAAATATCAAAATTATACAGAGGCAAATACAGTGACAGTAAAAATGAACAAATCAAAAGCAACAAAGAAATAAACATAATTATTTCCATAAGCATTTAATTCCAAGAAGATGGTCAAATTTTACTTAATTCAAGTTTCATCTTATAAACTCAAAACTGACAAAATTATTCTTGTGATATAAACAATGACTTTAAAATGGTATAATCATCTTTTTAATTAAAAAAAATAAAATGGTATAATCAAGTACTGAAATTGTACTCTATTCGATTGCATTTTAAAATGTTACATATTTAAAACAAATGTTCCTTCAATAGTTAGTATAAATTTAAAAGGTTATTTTTATACCTTTGGATTTGTAAGTCAAATTTCACAGACGTATCCATCTCTGATTGCTGGTGTACACTGAAACGAAGACCAGCTAAGAGCTGAAGTAAGAAAAGGTGATAATGTTAGTTAAAACAATATTTAATTAGTAAAATTTCAAATCCAATGTGCAAATAGAAAAGAATGTCCTAAAACAGGGTTTTTCTGAGTCACCAATAAACTTAAAATATTCTAACAAAGATAGTTAAATCTGATCTTTCTATGAAATCTCTTTTAAGATATCTGGTCCAATCTATATGGAGTCTATGTAACAGCAGTTATTAATTGTAATTATTACCTCCTTATCATATTCATTACCTTTCAAAAAAGGCAAAAGTAATATTTGTTGATTCGAAGACTAAAGAAAGTATAAACAGGATCAGAATCAGGATTTCTCCATACTGCTCACAACTCCATCAACACCAAGTGTCCTAAATTCTGCAAGTGACTAACTGTTATTTTAAAGAAAACAACTTCTGATCAAGATAGTGTAGTAGTCAGAGATGGCTTGCCTCTTCACACAACCACATCAAAATTACAACTCAAACATAGAACAACCATGACTCAGAACCATCAGAAGCAGAGGTGAATTAACGTCTGACAACTATGGAATTGAAGAAATCATCCGTCCAAACTGGTAGGAGGGGCACAAAGGAGGAACAAGCTAGGCCCTCACCCACTGCGTGGTAGATAAAATTTTGGGAGGGATTTGTCAGGAATGAGGAGTCCCAGCCCCATACCAGGTACCCCAGCCCAGGGTTCCAGTATCAGGAAGATAAGTCCCCATAAATTTTTAAATGCAAAAAACAGCCAGATTGAGTCCATGGAAGAAATTGTTGGAACTCCATGCAGTTCCTCTTAAAGAACCCACACACAGACTCACCCCCTCAGACTCACTCCCTCTGAGCTCCAGCACCGGGGTAGCAGCTGGAGAAACAGCAGTGGGGCACAGGGTGAATCTGAAGTGTCTGGCTCAAGGCAAGCAGAGGCCCTTGTCCCTTTTCTAAGTCTTCCCTTCACAGAGCCGGCAAGCTGATGCTGTATGGGAGACTCCATCAACCAGGCCTTAGAGATCCCCAGACTTCACCTCACCCAATTTATGGGCCCACCCACTGTTTTTCCCTATGAATGGCTGGTCCTGGCTCATGTTTCACAACTTCCTAAATCCTATCAAAAAGCAACAACTGCCTCAGGGAGCCCCAGGCCCAGCACTAGCAGCAACCAACCTAGATTCACAGCTTGGCTTCGCCTGGGATCTCTAAGCCCAGCACAAGTAGCAGCATCTCAGATTGCTTTACAGCTCAGGCAGGGTGGCCCCAAGCAAAACACAGGTGGGGGCTGACCTTGGCCTGCACCTCCGGGGAAACTCCAGGGCCAGAACACCTAAGAGGCAGCTACAGACCACGTTGAGCACCACCACCCTGCCCTGCACAGCTGATCCTCCATGGAAGGCGGAATTGGTGGTAAGTGGTCCTTGTAGCTGACTGGCCTGGGTAAATCCCTCCCATTGATCTGCCAAGAGCAACCAACACTCAAATATAAGAGGAGGGTGTACTCAGCACACAAGAAGAATGCACCTTGAGTACCCAGTTTGGGTGATAGGGGAGGCTGTACCACTGGACCCAACAGACACCTGCTACATTAGGCCACACTATCAAGACACTACTCAAAACAGCTCTACCCAACACACAGAAAGAAACACAGGGAGGCTGCCAAATTATTGAGGGACAAGATGAAAGAACAGATGAATGGAAATAGGCAATTTATCAGATACAGAGTTCAAAACTAGTTATAGGAATGCTTAAGGAACTTAGTGAGGACCTTGACAGCATAAAAAAGATCTATTCAGAAATGAAGGATACACTAATTGAAATAAAGAATAATTTACAAAAAAAACAACAGTAGAGTAGATGAAACTGAGAATCAAATCAATGATTTGGAACATAAGGAAGCAAAAAATAATCATAATAAGAATAATAAAAAAAAAAATGAGGAGAGTATAAGCAGCAGCCACTGGGACAACTTCAAGGGATTCAACATTCACATCATACGGGTACCAAAAGGAGAAGTGAAAGAACATGAAATTGGAAATAATGAAGGAAAACTTCCCTAATTTGGCAAAAAAAAAAAAAAACAGACAGCCATGTACATCCAGGAAGCAAAGAGTCCCAAACATGCTGAATACAAAAAGACCCAGCATAATTAAAATGTCCAAGGTTAAAGAAAAAGAGAATCTTAAAGTCAGCAAAAGAAAATGTTAGTTACCTCCAGGGGAGTTCCAATAAAACTGTCAGCTAATTTCTCAAAAGAAACTTTGCAGGCTAGAAAGGACTGACAAGAAATACCCAAAGTCATGAAAAGCAGGGACCTACATCCAAGATTGCTCTGCCCAGCAAAGCTATCATATAGAATGGAAGGGCTGATAAAGTGCTTCCCGGACAAGAACAAACTAAAGGAGTTCATCATCACCAAACCATTATTATATGAAATGTTAAAGGGCCTTATTTTAAAAAACGAAGATTAAAACTATAAAGAATAAAATGGCAAAAAATACGTATCTATCAACAATTGAATCTGTTAAAAAAAAACAAGCTAAGGGAAGAAGAACAGAGAACATCATGGATATGGAGGACATTTTGATGGTTGCTAGATGGAAAGAGGGTGTATGGGGGAATGGGTGAAGAGGTGAGGGGATTAAGAAGTACAAATAGGTAGTTACAGAACAGCCACAGGGATGTAAAGTACAGTCTAGGAAAATAGGAAATGGTGTAGCCAAAGAACTTATACACATGACCCGTGGACATGAACAATGGTGCGGACATTCCTGAGGGACTGGGGGTTGCTGGGTGAATGGGGAGACAAAAGGGAAAAAATCAGGACAACTATAATAGCTTAATCAATAACATATAAGTTTAAAAATAGAAAACAACTGAGTTACAACATAAAAGAAAGCAGGCTTTTGGGATCGTATACGTAAATAGCACATGAAAAGGCATTTTGGGGGAATTCAAACTGCCTCCCACTTTACAAAGCCTGGAGCTGGCCACTGAAAATAACCTGGAATCATCCACACTGGACAAGCTATGAGGGGAAAAGTTGGAATGAGAATATGAAAAAATAAAAAACATGTTCAATTTGTTAATGAAACACTGTTAAATACATGTGGGAAAATGCAAATCTTGGTACTCTCTTCAGGCCCTAATACCTAAAAGCTCATACATCTAGAAGTAATGACTTTTAATGGAAAATATACTTAAAGAAAGAGTTAAATAAAGTGGAATGTTTTATTTTTATTTGAAATGTATTTGATGTATAACTGTGTAAGTTTAAGGTATAGAATATGATTCAATATATTTATAAAATATAATATGATTGCTGTTGGTGATAGCACCTCTTTTATGTCACATAATTATCACGTCTTTTTTTATAGTTGGAATAATTAAGATCTAGTCTCTCAGCAAGTTTGATGATTTTAATACAATATTATTACCTATATTCACAGTACTGTGCCTTAGATCTCTAGGACTTATTTACTACTAGTTGAAAGTCTCTATCCTTTAACCACATTTACTAGGAGAGACGTTGTTTAAGAGTGACTATGGAATATTTAGCCCCATATTATCACAAGTCTTTAATTTACCAATATCATTAAAGCATTCATTGAAAGTATAAAAGTTACAATTTCAGTCCTTAAACCATGTTTTCATCCATTTTCCAAACTGAAGGGCACATCAAGACTAGTTTATTGAATACAGTATAATAGCATAACTCATTGTTTTAGCATTTTAGTCAAAACTAAATGCTAATCATGTCACGCTATATTAAAGATAATTTTAAAATACTATTTTGAATTTTTTTTTTGAAAAAATTACATGGACAAACCCACAAAAAAGTGCTACTTTCTTTAGAAGATAAAAAAATATCTAGTTAATTAAAATGTCTTACTTGCGTTCCAGCCTTCATGGGGTTTCCAAGGTCACATACCACCTGGCGGGTTTGGTTTTCTGTCTTAAATGCACAGGAAAGTCTTGCTAAGGCCTTTGACAGACAGAAAGGATTAAAAGAAAAATAAATTAATGATCAAAAAAGCAGAAGCCATGAGACTAAAAGGTTCTTAGACAATGTCATGCAGGAAGGTATTTAAGTTTCTTGTTTTACAAAGCAAATACTTCTATTTCAGCAAATGGTGAGGTGAGGTCAGGTAGAAGCCAGAATTGTGTACAATTACCACATGTAAACGTAAATGCATTTCTGAAAGATCCCTTGAGACTTAGATACATATTACCTCTGACAAATAATTTGATGGACAGGCTTAGATACTTTATCTACCTGACCTTGTTTCAGGCACTTAGCTAGCAATTTTTAAAATGTCATTATCGATGCATCATCCAAAGAATGAGGCTCGAAAGGAATTATGTAAGGTAGGCACTCTACTGTCTAGCAATTCAGCCTTAGGTAGAACGGCTACGCTTGCTCTAAAAAGGGAAGTTGTTCATTAATGTTAATGAGCCCTGTGAGTGCGTTTCCATTTTTAAAAAGGCAGTTTGCTTACTTCACTGTTGCGGACAACCCCGATGAAATCAGCCTGCGGTGGGATGGAGACAATGAGCTCAGCTTCGTAGGCACCTTCCCCTTGGTTCTGGGCCTTAACGATCAACGTCAGGGGGTTGTCATCCCCAACGTAGATCTTCTTTTGATCTCTACAAGTTAACACAAACCTGGTCAGTGAAGAAAAGCACTGTATGGGGATAGTATGACTGTTCAAAGAAACCAGAGGTAAGTACAGAGAGCACTGACATGTTCAACAGTGTCTCAAGATATTTTTAGATGACTTCACAGCGCCATACAAAACTGAAAATAGCACCCGGGGTGCAAATCCAATGCTTCTCTAAGCGAAAGAAAGTATTGAGGCCGCTAGTATGTCATAATCATTCATATCTATTACTAAAGTAATTTTATATTTCTTTGCATATACTTACTAATCCTTTAACATTTTCCAAAAAAAAAAACTGAATTAATCATTTGTCGTGATTCCCATACAATTCTTTATAATTTTTGTAATATATAAATGGTAATCAGATTCCTTTAATTAGGAGTATATCAATAATGAAATATATCTTTAAGAGGACAGACTGTTCCTTTGTAACACTATGCAGTGAGGAATGGAAATAGGTCACTACACAACTAGTGAAACATGGCATGTATTTTCTTAAAGCTCATTCTTGATGGTTTTACTATTATAAAAATCGTGCATTATACTCTGATATTAACTATTAAAGTATACTATTACTTATAGGCTCTTCCATTCAAATTTCTTACTATACTGCTTACTATTTGGAGCAAACCTTACCTATCTACAGAAACTTCCAGTTTGGGTTTACACACATTGTCTTCACCACAGTCAAGAAGAATATGAGCCTAGGAAAGAAAAGCAACTTATTTTCCATACATGAAAACAATATTAATACATGTCACACATGCAGCGCATATCAAAATATATGTGATGCATGTGAATAAACATATGCACACGTGTGTTTATAAAAATTCACCAACTTATTTGCATACCTAATGGGAAAAGGAATCCTGGCTACTTATTTTTAAACAGGCCAGTAAACAGTCAAAAATGATAAGGAAGAAAAAGGTTCAGAGACTGGAATGCTTCGGTTTTATCTCGAAGTAAGCTGGAGAGTCATGGACACTTGGAACCAAGTGTCATGTAGAACAAAGTAACAGCCCAGAAATGAGGGTCAGCTGCTGCTAGCTAAGTTGTGCGATCCTGGACAACATAAACTCCCTTCCAGTTTCTCATGACAGACCACGTCTCTGCCAACATTGTGGAAATATGGCTGAAAAGTTTAAAAGAATAAGGAGTTGTGGGTGTATAGCAATTCAAATAGGCAAATGAAAGGGAACAGAAACAGGGCAAAATAAATCCAGCATAGGCATGGCCACGTGAAAAGAAATGAAGGAAAAAGATCAAGACTTGTTCAAGTGAGCCCACCCAGAAGCGGTGAAGTTTGCAAAAAACCCTGAACTTCTCCTCTCGATCCGGTTAAGAGCGTGTGCTAGCTGAGCGTGTGGAAAAGCCCAGAGAGAAATAGTGCGAGGGAGCTGAAGAGGTGGAAGAGGATTTGAAAGAAGGAATATAAAAATTAAGAAAAGGGGAAAAAATAAAGCCATTTTTGGTTTGTCTATTAACATACAATGGGCTTCAGGTCCAAAGGCAGACAGAAACAAAAAACATTTAAGGGGAAAAATAATGAAAGGCTTCCTTAAAAATGAAAAAAGAAAGATGACTGTATGCTTTACATAAAAGATGACGGTAACTACAAGGGATATGCAGCTACCCAGAATAAACAACCTAAATGTGAATTTAATTGTCCAAATGTAAATGTCCAAAAGGTATCCAGCCATGTGATATGAAAAACAGAGACATTCATCGAAGGAGATACAAGATAAAAGGCACATTGTACACAGGACAATGATGCCTCAGTTCCCTTCAAAGTCAGCACTGTGGGACCTCACACAGTTCTTCCAGTCACCGCCAGCTGCCTGCTGTATCTTCCTGAATCTCATTGATGGTCTGAAATCTCTTCCCTTTCAAAGGTGATTTTAGTTTTGGGAAAAGCCAGAAATTCCAGGGTGCCAAATCTGGGCTGTAGGGGGCTCAGTCACCTGGATGATTTGATGTTTCACCAAAAAACTCTGCATGAGATGTGACGCATGAGTAGGCACCTTGTCATGATGAAGCTGCCAACCACCAGATGCCCATAGCTGCGGCCTTCTGAACCATCCAAGTAATTTCCACAGGGGAATATTCAAGTTTAACACCAAATTTGATGCAGGTTCATTGCTCTACTTGCTCATTTTGAATGTCACAGCCACACGGTACTTGTGCTCACTCACTGGCATCTACCTCCCTCACTGACTGGTAGAGTGAGACTGTCATTGTTCACACCTGCGCATGCCAGTCCGCTCTACTTGGCAGCCAGGTTGCATGATGTCCCACAAACCATTCTCACTATATTAACAATGACTGGACTTTTTCCAGATGGGCCTCATATAGGCAAAGTAATTCAACAACCTAGGCGTAAGCAGTTTCTATGCACTTCAAAAAGTGGGGTGAGGCACAGGACCATTAAAAAATTTTGTGGTGATTCCACAAGTTATTCCAAATACAATCACTGCTAAATTAGGTCAGAAGTAAAATGTAGATTTTGCAGATAATAAATTAATCAGTGATATGGTGTATACTAAGAACCTCAGAATTATGAATATGTGAAGTTTGGAATTAGAAATATGTATAAAATATTTAAAATGGTGGTAAGGGGATTCTGGCTCATTATCACTCTACACTGAAGGAAAAAGATTAAACTGCCATTGTTGCAGCTGTAGTATTAAAACACACTATTAGAAAAGGTAGTTTCAGAAATGGAAAAGCATACAGCAACATCTTCCGTTTACAGAAACCAAATCTCTACAGTTACATACTTATCTTGCAGAGAGTAGGAACTTAATACATATTTAAGTAAATACATGAAGGGAAGGAGAAAAAAGGCTAATCTCTCTGCAGAAAGCACTAACCCTCTAACTCCTAAGTATTAGGATGCAGAAACTGAAACTCTAGGGCTACCCTGTCCAATACAATAGCCACCAGTGAGTTACATATGGCTTTTGAGCACTTGAAATGTATCTAGTGTGACTAAGAAATATATTCTTAAATTTTATTTAATTTTAACTGACTTAAATTTAAATTAAGAAACAGACACTTGATTCTGTTACTAAAAAACTTTTAGTATGTTTAGAACAACTTGGGTACGTGTGAATCTACTTCTTCAGCTGCAAATTATATGAATGCGAAATACAGTAAAAGTGTTTGTGATGAAGATTTAGCATTTGAATGTAGGTGTAAGTGTGTAATATACTGTGGACTTTGAAGAGAGGCTAAAAATAGGAGTAAAATATTTCGCTTATAATTGTTAAATTGATTACATATTCAAATGATTTTATTTTGGACATTGGCATGTATTCTTATGTGCTGCCCCAAAATTTGTATGCTGAAGTCCAGAATGTGACTTATATCTGGAGATCTGGTCTCAAAATAGGTAATTAAGTTAAAAGTAACAACACTGGGGTGGAGCCTGACCCAGTATGGCTGGTGTTTTATGAGGAGATTGGGACAGAGACACACACAGGGGACAACCAGGTGAAGGCGGAAGGAGGGGGCCATCTGTAAGTCAAGGAGAGAGGCTTGGAAGAAATCAACCCTGCCAACAACGTTGATCTTAGACTTCACCTTGATCTTGTTTAAGCCACCCATTCTGTAGTTCTTTTTTATGACAGTTCTAGCAAACTACTATTTAATATTAATTTTGCCTGTTTTCTAACTTTTAAGAAAATATTGCTGACCAGTCCATTTTAAATTACAAATGTGGCTCATTTTATGTCTATTGGACAGCAGGACTCCACAGAGAGTACAGTAAATAAGCATGTAATATGACCAGTGAAATAAAGGACTCATCTTAAAAAGAATAAGAATGTGTGTTTGCTGGGGTGGGGTGGGGGGAAATAATTAACATAGAAATGAGAGTAAATAATAAAAGATCCAAATGCTGAAGGAAAAAGGCTTAAATGTAAATAATGTCATTGTTGAAACAAAAGGACATAAAGTAAAAATATTCAAATAATGAAGAACAGAGCAAAGGAGGAAAACAGGAAGCTAAATATTATTAAAGTTAATATTCTCTCAAGAGGATTTAGAAAGTTAGCCTACTTATTCAATTACCTGGTTTTAAAATTGTATTGGTATTAAAGAGATTGTTGATCTTAGTAAGATAATCAAATGTAATGTTAATACTGATAAGTGATTTTCATAAAAATTCTATACTCTAAAAAGAAAATTATGATCCCAAATCATAACACATAATTTAAAAATTACAAGTCACAATTAATTTTCAAAAAAGTATAAAACTGAATGACACACTCTAAGAGGCTCAGATATTCATAAAAGTTTTATATAAATAGGTAATAGAAAGTGGTACATATATCCTTATTATTTATAAAATTAAAACAAAATACATTGTTAAAATATACAAATCACAAGGCTTTAAAATGTATTTTAACTTGCCTTATACTCTACCAAATATAGTTTTCTCAAAGCACAGTGTTAGACAAAGAAATAACAACCAAAATTTAGCATAAAGCATTCCATGAGGAAAAATACTAATTTAAAAATATGAACATGTAACAAAAGAGGAATAGGAAATACAATCACAATAGCTGAATACAAGCATTTTATATATTATAATATGAAATCTTATTGCTTTGAGTTTATGAAAATAATTTATGTACTCTACATGTGTATTTTTGATAAAAATGTAAATAATAAATACAAAACTTATTTAGCAAAATAATAAAATACTGAAATACTATACAAATAAGTTGGCATTTTGTTTTCCTTCAATTATGTAACTATTTTATGGGACCCCATCTTTTCCTATCACTAATGTCTAAGTGGCTTTAAATTATCTCTAACCTAAAAGTTCAGATTCCTTCCCCACTGACTTCTTTGACTAAAATACCAACATTAAAATGCAATCCTTAATGATATTTTAAAATATGAATTGCAATGCCATAAATAAATTAAAGAATAAAATCATTGATAACCTGAGATAGTACAGTACCTGTCGACTGACGTTGGCAGGAGTGAACTGGTTAAGAATGGGTTGCAAGCCTGTTGCATCCATAGCCATTCTATAATCCAACCGGTACTCCATAAAAATAGTAATTGGAGTGAGTTTGTCTCTAAATTCAGATTCATCCTAAAAATGAACAAGTTTCAAATTAATGATAACATCAAACTATCTGGAGAAACAGCAGTTATTATTCATCTTGATTCAGTACTTCCAAAACCAGTATCATTATTCCCTGAGCACACTTAATCAAGAGTTGTTTCATAATGTAATATTTGATTCATAGAAAAATATAGGAGGCATGTTAATAACAACAAACGCTTGCTCAGTGTTATAACTGGAACATTGCCAATATCATTTAAGTTACCTACGTGTTCCTGTTTTCATTCCTCTGCCTTCTTCCTTCTGATATAACCACTATCCTGAATATTAGGTTCCCTTTTCTCACTTGCTTTCAGCAGTTTTATTACTACAGTGTAGATGTCTATAAACAATGTGTTCATCAGTTTGCTTTTTCTATTTACTTAACAATGAGATCACATCTATTCTTTTGGATTTGCTTCCTTCTGTTCAACACTCTTGCTAAGATTTATCATGCTGTTGCGTGTAGCTAAGGTTAAGTTTTAAATCACTGAGTAATATTTCATCACTTAATATATCTAAAATTTATTTTGACCATTCTTTTTCAAATATTATTTGGACTTAGTGCTGTGTTTTTGCTATTAAAAAAAATGTTGTGATGATTCTTCTTCTACACAGCAACAAGTAGTTTGCCAGCTCTATACCATATTATTTTCCAGAGTCTTCAAAGCAATTTGCACTGCCATCAGCAATGTAAAAGAATTCTCATCAATTAACATTTCACCAACTGGCAGGTATTGGCAGATTTCGTTTGAATGTAAGATGGCATTCCTTCATAATTGCAACTTGAGGTATTTGTCCTGTTTAAATCAGGAATAGTTATTTAATCAAAAGCTTTTTCTTTTTACACTTATGATAATCATGTTTTTTTCTTATAAATTAAGTTACAGACTTCAGCCCTGGCTGTTGTGACTCAGTGGATTGGCACTGGCCTGCGAATCCAAAGGTCACTGGTTCAATTTCCCAGCCAGGGCACGTAACCAGGTTGCAAGCCTGGTTTCCAGCCAGATCCGTAGCTGGAGGCAGGTGAAAGGCAACCATACATTGATACTCCTCTCTCCCTTTCTTCCTTCCTTCCTGCCTTTCTCTCTGAAAATAATGAATAAAATCTTTTAAAAAATAAAATAAACTAATTAGAAATTAATTAATTAATTAACACTTTGGTATTTCTAATGTTAACCCACTCTAGGATAAATCAAAGTCAGTACATTTATCTTGTTAATAAACTGCTAGAATTTAATTAGTAATTTAATTACTAATTAGTAAATTAGTAATTAGTAATTAGTAATTTTGCATCTATGTCTTTGTGTAAGACTGACATGAACTTTTGTTCCCTCTCTTATTTGTAGTTTCAATGCCTAATTTGCATCGAAACTTACTTTTTTTTCTTAATCTTTCATTTCAGTTAAATAGCACTTAAGTCTATGCATTTACCTTTACATTCTGGTAAACTGTGACATCCTACACACTTTCCTTTCTTCTTCTGAACATATGTATAGTGATTTAACAGGGTGTCATGGTTAATACATTGGTATGTTTCAGTTGTTCGGTTTGATAACATACCCCAGTCAAGTCTCTGTCCATCATCATTTACACCCCCCTTTCCCCTCTTCTACCTCCACCCGCCCCTTTCCCTCTGGTAATCACCATACTGTTGTCTGTGTCTACGAGGTCTTTTTTCTTAAATCTCTTCATCTTTTTCAAGAAGCACCGCATCCCCTCCTCTCTTATAGCTGTCAGTGTGATCTCTGTATCTATGAACCTGTTTCAGTCGTTATTTTGTTTGTCAGATTCCAATTTATGAATGAAATCATATGCTATGTGTCTTTCTTTGACTGGCTTATTTTACTTAGCATAATACTCTCCAGATGCATCCATATTATCTCCAAAGGTGCAACTTCTTCCTTTTTCGTGGTTGCATAATATTTCAAAGTGTAAATTTACCACAGCCTTTTCATCCACTCATCTACAGATGGGTATTTGGGCTATTCCAAATCTTAGCTACGGTAAATAACATTGAAATGAATGTAGAAGTGCACATATTATTTTGAATTAGTATTTCAAGTTCCTTCATATATATTTGCAGAAGTAGGATCTCTGGGTCATAAGACAGCTCCATTTTTAATTTTTTGAGGTAATGCCATACTGTGTTCCACAGGGGCTGCACCAGTCTGCATTCCCACCAATAGTGCACAAGGGTTCCCCTCTCTCCACATTCTTGCCAAATCTTTTTTTTTTTTAAGAATTTATTTTATTATTTTCAGAAAGAGGGGAAGAGAGAGAGGCAGAGAGGGTGAGAGACATCAATGTATGGTTGCTTTTCACCTGCCTCCAGCCACAGACCTGACTGGAGACCTGGCTTGCAACCTAGTTATGTTGCCCTGGCTGGGAATCGAACCTGCGACCTTTGGGTTCACAGGCCAGCGCCTTATCCACTGTGCTACCAGCCAGGGCTGTTCCAAATCTTGTTTGTTGATTTATTGATGTTAGTCATTCTGAAAGCTGTACGGTTATTATCTCATTGTAGTTTCACTTTGCATTTCTCTGATAATTAGTGATAATCTTTTCATGTCTATTAGCCATCTGTAAGTCCTGTTTGGAGAAGTGTCTATTCAAGTCTTTTGCCCATGTTTTATTTGGATTGTTTGTTTTTCTGGTGTTGAGTTCTGTAAATTCTTTAATCTTGTTAACTCATTCATTGTATATTACCTTGGCATTTAACCACCATGTCTTCGTGTGTTTTTAAGTTTGATTTTTTGCTTCTTGTCATTGATTTCTAATTTCATACCTTTATGGTCAAAGAAAATGCTTGATATGATTTCAATCTTCCTAAATTTATAGACTTGTTTTGTGTCCTAACGTGGTCTATTCTAGCAAATGTCCCGTGTGCACTTGTAAAGAATATACATTCTGCTACTTTGGGATAAAATCCTTTGCTTCATCCAACCTCCTGTTTGTTTATTCCTTTTAGTGTATTCTTTTTAGATATTGCATTCATGTCTGAGTAGATATTTTTATGGTTTCTACGTCCTTTTTCAGGCTGCTGTAGTTCTGAGTTCCTTGAACTCTATCTGATACATGGCTCACCTCCATTTTATTTGGCTCTTTTTCTGAAGATTTCTCCTGTTCTTTCACTTGGGGAGTGTTTCTTCGTTTCCCCATTTCGGCTGACTCTTTGTGTTTCTATTTTTTTAGAAAGATTTGCTATCACTCCAAGTCTTGGTAGGGTCGCTTCACGTAGTAGGTGTCCTGTGGAGCCCTGCGGTACAGTCTCCTTGATCACCTGAGCTGGCTGGTCCAGGGGTGTCCCACATGTGGGTTACATGGACCCTCCTGCTATACGGAGACTTGATAGCTTCTGCCTCATCTGCGCCTGAGATGGACGCTCAACGTGGCTCTGAGGATCAACCCCAGCCGCACGTACCAGCCGTGGTGCAGGTGCTGACCGTGTGAAGCCGGATTCGCCTTAGCAGCCCTGGGACCCGCCTTGGACATGCGGCTTGTGAAGCTTATCGTAACCTGCTGTTATTGCCAGCCACTGGGTGTGTCGGTCATCAATCAGGGTGAGTTCAGCAGGGTTTATCAGGCCCCTGCAGGCCAAGGTTTGCTGTGTGACGTGAAGGCTCTGCACCAGTGGGACATATGAGGGTAAAATGTCCCCTTTCCTACAGCCACACAACTCGGCCTGTCCTTCCAGGAGCCTGATCTCAGCAGAGTAGAGCTCTTGGGGGTTGTGAGGGTAGGGCTAAGGGATCTTCTCACTGGGGGAGGTGCAGACGGGCTTAGGCGGAGGGTGGCCCCCACCTCAGAGCCACACAACTCAGTTTGTACCAGCTTCTGCCCAGACCTCAATAGTGGGGAACCACCAGGAGCTGGAAGAGTGGGGCCCCTGGGTGTCAGGAGAGTAAGGCTAGCAGATCTCCTTTGAGGGGAAGATAGTCTGTTTCACAGGAAAGGCAGAGGAAATGGCCCTTGCCCCAGAGCCACACAACTCTGTCACTGAAAGCCCCTGACCTCTACAGGCAGCTGGCTCTATGGCAGGACCAAGCTGGGCAGGGTGGGGCTATTGCTTTCCCCTAGGCTGATACACTAAAGAAAGGGTTGCTTCATTGAAGAAAGGTGGCATCTGTTGAGTGGGAGTGACTCAGATCAGGGATGCTGACCGCTGTCCCTTCAGCTCTCTCTGCAGAGCCACAGACCCCAGTCTCTCCTCACACAACTCTATTCCATTCTGCTGTCCTTCTACCACAGCCCTGCGTGAGTGCCGGGAACTGGTTTTTGTGCATTGGTCCTTTAAGACGGTGCCTGTGTCTCTAGCAGAACCCTGTCTCTCGACCGGGAGGACAAAAATCCCTGCTGACTTTTGTAGCCAAGTTATGTGGGCTCCTTTCCCAGCTCTGGTGCTCTGGGCTGGGAAGCTGGGCTTGGGGATGAGACCCCGCACTTCTCAGGGGGAACCTACAGCTACCAGAGATACCCCTCTGGAATCTCAGCAGCTGCCTGTTTTGATGTGGCTTCTGTAAATCATTTTAAGATTTCTCAACTTGGGGTGGTGAATGAACACACAATACAATATACTGGTGAGGCACTATAGAAGTGTACATCTGAAATCTATATGTATAATTTTATTAACGAACATCACCTTTTCAATAAAGAAAAATCTCTTTAGCTAGTCTTCAGTTGGTTATTCAGGCTGCTTGCTCTGTATTTTTGCAGGAATTCCAGTCTGGTCCTGGGATGAGGTGAGTATCCACCAACTCCCCACCACCATCTGGGATCCATGCACATTTTGATATACGGAATTTTCATTCTGAGTCATTTCTAAGTAACTTTCCAATATGGTCTCTTCTTTGATCCATGCTATTTAAAAATCACAATTCCCACCTCCCCGTTTATCTTTTTGTTATTGATTTCTCAAAAGTGCACTGTAATCAAATAGCGTATTTTCTATGATACCAACTTTCTGAAATTTATGACCTACAAATGGTCAATTTTTATAGTCTCTAATTGTTGAGTGCCAGGATCTGTGTAGCTCTGTTAAATCAAGCCTGGTAATTATGTTGTGTCTTCCAAATCTTGGCTCACGTTTTACCTTTTTCTTTTAGAACTTTCGTCACTTATTTTTTTAAACATTTTACATAAATTGCTATTCTGTAACTGATTATTCTAGCCTCTCAAGCCTCTGAGGTCCAGTATCTGTTTGCTGGTTTTTCTAATAGCTCGCGTTTCGCAATTTAAAAAAATAAATTTGATTTAACTTAACCGAGAGGAATCACTGGGCCCACACTAGATTGTTAGAGAGGCTCTGAGCTTCATTTTGTCGGGGTCAGGGTGCACCTTCGTTCCTGAAACACTTTAGCCCCGTGCAACCGAGTAAGCCTAAAGGAGAGGGCTCAGGACCCCTGCGCACGGAAGGCCCCAGGCGAGCCTGAATCCATGTGCTGGTGTCTGCAGGTACTGCCCACCCTCTCCCCGGGCTCCATCCCACCCCAGTAACCCCAGATCACACATTTGCTTACACCTCACAAGTAGGATCTTAGCCAATGAAGTTTTTCAATTGGCTACTCATCTGGGGGACCCTGGACATTCCTCACACCACCTTGAGGGTCCAGCAAGCTTGTGAGAAATACATTTGTCATAATTTATTCAGTAGCATTACTGCGCAAAGCCTATTTGAAACATCCAGCCTCGCAGAAGCAGAAGTCCATTACTCAGGGCTGACATTTTAAAAAGCCGTACTTCCTCAAGGGCATTTTCCTGCGCTTTCCTATTGATTTACTACCTGAACATGTATAGAACGTGACGATCACGTAGACGAAAAGATGACACAGGAAGTGACAGGACAGGAGAATGGAGCAGAGGAATAGCCCTTACCCGCAGGTACGCTACCAGTTCCTCGCACTGCGTCTGCCCTCCCCGAGCAACGGTCATGTTCTTGGAGTGGCCCGGGGACCTGTTGTGGAGAAACAGTGCTCGTCGAATGGCTCCTTTTTGCTTGAGTTTATCCAAAAGAAGCTCCACCTGGAAACCTACACAAACCAAAGGATTTATAACCAACGTCATCGTTACGGACGCCTCTCTCCCCTAGATGCCACGAGTCTTCAGATAAACAGAGATTTTTATTCCTTTAAGTAACCTGCTCCTAATCCACTAAGGATGTCTGTGCATTGCAGTGAGACCACCGCATAGTATTTCTGAATGTTTAATATTTAATCAATCCAACTACCTCCAAAGTCATGTTGTATTTACTCAGCCAGCAGACAGTGATAATAAAACAACTCCCAGGTAGAGGAGAAATTTCTCTTCTGTACTAAATTATTTAGCTGACAGGAGGAAGTTCAAAGCTTGAAATACATGCAAATTGAGTCTTTAACCATTAATGCAAGTTGCAGGACTCTTGATGACTGTGGCTAAGAAATACTTATTGATATGCACCCATACCACTATATTAAACACTACCATGAATCAAGTTTGCATAAACTACAGAATCAAATTGTGACAAAAATATATGCCCCTGATGAAGTAAGCAACCAAATATAATTGTCTGGGCCAAGAATCACCTCAAAACGAATGTGCTGCCAACAGTCTGAAGTACAACTGTTAGGATTCCTGCTTCTAAGATTCAGGACTTTAAGTAACCTCTTCAAAGGAGGTAAAAGTACTTATCTTTAAAACCACAAATCTTTCAAGTTTCGCTACATGTTGAATTTTGTGTCAAAGTTGGGTGAAAATCCAGGATTATTTTCTGTTCCACCCACCTACACTGCCCTCCTTGCTGTTCCTCAAACACTGACAGTATGTTTTAGGCCTCTTGAAATTGTCATTTCCTCTATGAAAATACTCCTCTAGACACCCCCTACCTAGCTCCTTCCTTTCGCTCTACCCTATGAGCTTTCGTGCAGAAACACACACGCAACAGATTCAGTCCTCGTCTGCTGCTATATTATTGCTCCTTAGCATTTGCCACTGACAGAACTCCCCGACCTTGCTCGAGGAACCACATGAACCATATTTAGGAAATGAAGAGTATGAGCTTGCTATGTGGATTGAATTCACTGCCAGACCTTTTTCTTGTCACTTTTCTAAACCACCGCTACTCCAGACTGCTGGGGACTTCTCCAAGACATGAAATATAAAGTTCTCAGTAGACCATCTACTTATAAACAATAAGAGATGCTCATTCCCTTCAAGCTCATTTATCCAACACTGGTAAATGCTCAACTTTGTCAAAATCATATTATTCAGTTGGCTGTTTTATTCACAACGTCAGTAAATAAATGTATTATTTCTGAACTGGGTTAAGAGTTTCCTAAGAAATAATTATGTTGCAGCATTAAATGGCTTTAAGTATAAATCTTCAAGTAAAAAATATTAGCAACTATTTGAATAATTTTTCAAATATCCTAAAACATGTTGAAGGGCCATGTAGGCAACATGATTAAAATAATATATTTTTTCCACGGAACACTTACGAAGTTTTGGGGGAAGCGCTCCTTTGCCATCTGCCTTTAAGCAAAATCTGACATTAAAGCTGTAGAAAAAAAATACAAAGCCTATAATTCAGTTTAGACATTTTTTAAAATTTAATTTTATTGTTGTTTTATTATATCCATCCTCTTTTTTTTTCCTCTCTGTCCCCTTCCCCACCCACCCACTCCCCCACAAAGTCAATCCCATTTGCTGTCCATGTCGATGGTCCTTTGTAGACATTTTTTAATATCACCAAAATCTCACATTTCTCTTATAGTTTATACTGTAAAACTTTATCTTTCTCCATGTCTTACTATATTTATGACATGAAACTATATAGAATAATCTAATTCATCCTTCAGTAATTTTAGCAAACTTCCTTTCATAGTACCTCAATGAGAAAAAATGGAAAATAATTCCTAACTTCCTGTCAAGTTTACAGAAGTTGTTAATATAAGTGAGGGAAATAACAGTCTAGGTTTAAAATAACATCTCATTTAATAAAAAGCCCCACCAAAGCTTCCTTTGACTAGCAAACTCTTTTAGAACCATGTTTTTCATAATTTGTTAATGAGTCCTGAAATCAGTTTAATGGGTTGTGTCCAACATATTAAAAAATAAATTGAATAAAATCAACTTAAATATCAAAGCTAAGGTTTCATGAAACTTTTCTTTCAATGATACACATGCATATACTGGACTACAATGCAAAATGTATTTTGTCCTATGTGTCATAATCAAAAACATATAAAAACTACTGCTTTAGTGTATTCAAAGCCTTCAAATTATTAGTATAATTTTAGGCATATAATTTTGCACCTTCACAAGGTCTCATCAGGTTGAGTAAAGGTAAAAAAGACAGTAAATCTTTTTTTCTTCTTAAAGAATAGCTTTTTATTTTTTAAAGATTTTATTCGTTATTTTTAGAGAGAGGGGAAGGTAGGGAGGCAGAAAGGGAGAGCAACATCAATGTATGGTTGCCTTTTCACCTGCCTCCAGTTGGGGTCCTGGCTGGAGACCTGCTTGTAACCTGGGTATGTGCCCTGACTGGGAATCGAACCAGCCACCCCTTGGGTTCATAGGTTGGTGCTCAATGTACTGAGCCACACCAGCCAGGGTGAAAGGCAGTAAATCTTAAAGTCAATCTTGCAAGCAACTTTACTACCAATGCACAGAAATGAAAACCAAATATTACAGAATTTTTAATGTTGTCAAATGAGAAATAAATTTTTGAAAAATGATTTTAATAACTATAATGCTAATTCAAAAACAAAATCAGAAAATATATTTTCTTCATTATCTCTTCTGAAATAAAAATTTCCCAGTTTCCAATCATTCTACCCTTCATTTATAAGTTTTCTAATTTTTCTGTGTGTCAGGAACTTGAACAGCGTTTTCCAAAGTGGGTTACTCATAATGATTTCAATTATTTAATTAAATTAAGCATATGGTCAAGATTTTTCATTATTAATGTTGTATTTATTTTGGCATGTACGAGAAAGAGACTTCTCTATTTTAAAATGTTTTAAAGCAGAACATAGATCTATTTTTTTTAAAAAAAACCTCTTAAGAAAATTATAAATACAAGTAGAATGAAAATATAGCAAAATCATTCAATAGAACATGAGTAGAATAAAAATAATTGAGACCTGAGAAACACATACTAAATTTATAAAAAGAAATTTTTTTCCTTTGGAAACTAGTAAAGGAATAAGTAGAAGACTGGTATATTAGAGCAAAAAGTATTTTCCATATGGCTACTTATATATGTTGAATGTGAAAAAATTTGTATCTTTTAAAATTTGGAATGTTCATGGGTCTTTTTAGAAATATACTTGTAAATGAATTCTGAAATCTTATTAACTTTTCCTTCTTTTTGAAAATATTCAATGAGCTTATACCATTTTTTAAAACCTTACACTTATTTTTAGCATTTTCTAAAGCTTTTTACATATCTTTTTTTTTTTTTTTTTAAGATTTTATTTATTATTTTTAGAAAGAGGGGAAGAGAGAGAGGCAGAGAGGGAGACAGACATCAATGTACGGTTGCTTTTTCACCTGCCTCCAGCCACAGAGCTGACTAGAGACCTGGTTTGCAACCTTGTTATGTGCCCTGGCTGGGGAATCGAACCTGCGACCTTTGGGTTTGCAGGCCGGCACCTTATCCACTGTGCTACCAGCCAAGGCGTTACATATCTTCTTTGGGACGTTATTTCTATAATTTAATCTATAACATGAAAACAGAATATACCCATAGAAACGGATTTGGCAATATTTCAGTCCCTCTGCCTTTATTTTTGTTTTATAGTAAGTGAACCAGTAATCACAATGATAACTATCATTAAACTAATACTCTTACCAGGAAACTTTAAGATCTGTCCCAGGCAGTGGGCAAGTCTTATTGTCTTGATTTAAAATGCTAGGGTACACTTCAAGGCCTGCATTTACAGTGATAACTGGTCTGGCTCTGTTAGCAAGGAAGAGAGAAAGAGGAAACAAGGAAAGAAAAATTAAAGTGATTTTTAAAACGTTAGATCTAAGCGTTTTAGGTTCATATTCACGGCATACATAGCTCAATGTTTACCGAAGCATTGTTCACAATAGCAAAAAGGAAAGCAACAACTTAAACTCAGAATGACCAACTATTCCAGCTTGTCCAGGACTGTCCTGATTGTAGCACTGAAAGTCCCATGACCTGGTAAATTCCTCAGTTCCAGGCAAACTGGAACAATTAGTCAAACTATCTGAACTTTGTCTGTTAAAGCAGAATGGTTAAACGAGTCATGGGATATGGACCTAATGCAATGCACTACAGTGGGGAAAATGAGTGCCATAAACCCACCTGTGCTGTCATGGACAATCTCTGAGATATAGCCAGGATATAGTTTTGGTATGACACAGGAAAAAAATCCACAATGAAAAAAGAATGCACGCACACACACAATTTTTTTGTGCATAGGTTATTTTTACTAGGATATACTAATAAAGTAGTAACTAGTGTGAGAAGAGATTTTTATTGTGTGCCCTTTTTTACATTATCCGAATATTTACCACATGTGTATGTTACTTCATTAATAGCCATTTAAAAACCAAAACAATAAATTAAAATACAGTTTTCCAAAGTTCAGTTGTACAAATTTAAAAATTCACTAGGTTCAGGAGAGCATGCCCATCTCAATCATGATAAATCCTGGAATCTGTGTGAATACCTGCCACCCTGAAAGCTACAATCAAGTTGACCCTTCGCCAACTCCATTACTCAGCTTCAGTGTCAGCTTTTCCACTGTGTATAAACACGGCCCATAGAAGAGTGAGCACATTAATCTACTTGGGATGCCAGATGACATTCTTAGGCATAAGCAACTGATCAACTACAAAGAATAACTGGGAATACCTATAAAGCTGGGAAATACAGATATGTGGGTTTATATATTGCTCTAAAATATATATATTTATTTTGGAAGTCATCACACCCTACCTTTGTAGTCACAGATGTTGTGGCACAAACATTAGTTAATTCCTCATCTTTCAGAGGAAAATGTAAGCTCCTACTATTTTTTCTCAAAGATTTTTTTTATTTACTATTATTTAGAGAGAGGGTAAGGAAGAGAGGCAGAGAAGGAGAGAGACATCATTGTATGGTTGCCTTTCACCTGCCTCCAGCTACAGACCTGGCTGGAGACCTGGCTTGCAACCTGGTTATGTGCCTTAGCTGGGAATGGAACCAGCAACCTTTGGGTTTGCAGGCTAGCGCCTTATCCACTGTGCCACCAGCCAGGGCAGCTCCTATCATTTTTGAAGAGAAATTTAAAATGTAGGAGAATTATCTCTAGGCATAATTTCAAGAACAAAAAAAATTCTAAACATCTTTGAAATAAAAAATCTACAATTTTCTCTACCTTGGGATCTCCTTGTGTAAGCACTATTTGCCTGTAGTATATCTTAAATAGAAAAAACAAACAAATTTTACCATTACTTCCAAGAAAATTAAGCTAAAATTCAAATTTTGGTACTTAACTATAAAACTTCCAAATAATTCAGAATAGTATAGGATATGGAAACATGCTTACCTGTATAACACAGCTCTATCTACACCAAAAGCTCCTACAATTAAATCTTAAAAGAGAGTAGAAAAAGAATGTTAACAATAATGATTTTTTAAATTCATATACTATGCTATATAACTTTCAACACATACAATATTCAGACAGTCTCAAAACTATCTTCATTAGGTTGTTTCAGATAACCTCTAAAAGGCCAAACTATAAAAATTTGAAGTAATCTATCATCAGTGGCAAACACTTATATATAAAACTAGTATTTCATTCAAGGAGACAAAAATCTTTTTCATGGATACTTAGTAAAAATCAGCAACAATGGTAAGTATGAGCCCTAAACACAAGTAAACCAGAGGAAGAGACCGTATAGGTAGATACTTCTAAATTTTACAATTCCATGGTAAAACCACTTAAAATTTTTTTCTCTATGTATTAAAAAAAAAAAAAAACCCAAAATGCACATGACATATATTTAGAATGATAGCAGATAGCACTCAAATCAACAAGAACAGAATGCCTTAGTTTCTTTATGTAACAGGTAAAAATGGTTCACAATTAGAAAGAAAGATTATCAGCATTCTATCTCACAATATACCCAAGCTCAATTTAATGAAGCCCTATCTATGCAGAAAAGTACATGAAAAAACCATAAAAAATAGGCAGATTGTATTACATAAGAATTAAAAACCTGTATATGCCCCAAAAGTAAACGTGACAAACTAAGAAATATACAAGGGTTCACAAAAGTAGGTTTACAGTTGTAAGTACATGAAACAGAATTTATTCTTGTATTATTTTCCACTAATTATTGTCTTATTTTTCGTACGAACAACTGTAAACGTACTTTTGCCCACTCACATATATGAGGTTAAGGAATTAACATCTTCAATATTTAAGGCACTGCCATAAGTAAAAAAAAAAAAAAGAATGAAAGGAAAACATCCCAATAGAAACAGAGGAAAAAATGATGTAAAAAAGAAATGCACAAAAGTAAATATATACAAATAAACAAAAATGGTTACCCTAATAATCAAAAACTATAAAATGAGACAAAATAAGATTTGTCATCTATCATATAAAGTTACTTTAAAAGGAACAGATAACACCTAATATGAGCACAAATGTGCAATAATGACCACTAATTTACTGCTGGGAAGTGCTTTAAAAAGTTGTAAAAACCTTCTTTTGGAGTCAGTGCAACTGTAATATAACAATGTATTAACAAACTTACAAACAAAACAAAACAGTGTTTAGCTTTGATATAACAATTTTAAAACTTTGTCCTAAGGAAATAATAATCAGATGTATGCACCACAATGATATACAAGAATCTAAATGCCCCACAATAAGGTTAAATAATATATGATACAGCCATTTGAGAAAACAGAAAATATAAAATTCAAGTTTTTGAAGAAAAATAACTTGGGGAAGCATTTCTGACACTGTAGGTGAATAAAATATGCTATTAATAGTACATAAAGCATAATTCTCTTGTTAAAAATACATATGAATGTATTGACAAGTGACTGCAAAATATGTTTTGCAGTATTTTCTACAAGCTCTATAATTATATTGCACTTAATACAGAAAAAAACAATCTTGAATTAACACTGACGTAAGAATCAACTCCATGCCTTATTTCTAAAAGCACTTCAACATACTTGCATACTGAGCTCGTATTAACTGTTTCAGCAACAAAGGTACTCTAAATTTTCTGTACTGTATATATTTCATTTAAAGAAGAGACCCATTATGATCCTAGGTCCCTTAAAATATTCCAAAGTATGTATGAGCCAGAAAAACATCTCACTTTCTGTACTAGCTCAAACCAGGGGGGCAATGCTGAGCAAATACCTTTCCGTCTCTCTTCTCATCCAGAAAAATGGTATAATAGTGAGCTGAGCTAGCTTATATTCTTCACAAGCCTCATTGAGATAATCAAATATTGTTTTTAATCGTAACGATGAATCAAGTCCACAAAAATGTTAGATCACGGAAAACAAAAAAGGCTAACGTTCAAAAACTTAGAACGAAGACTTAGCTTTTGTTTTTAACTCTCACCCCATTTTTCTCCGACATTTCATCATAGACTTCAAAACAATAAAAGAAAACAGAGTATGTGGTTTTTTATTGGAAACTCCCTGGAAATAGAGCTGCCTTTTTGTCCATATCATTTCAGCAATAAGAACAGTGCCTTCAACAACAGCAGGGGCTTAAACCGTACTTGAACTACTGAAGTGAAATAATTTATAACATAAATCAAGACCACAGTGACTACTTGCTATTAGGACTGAAAAAAAAAATCTATGAGGCTCTATGTATTTCGAGGAAAGCACCTGGATATCCATTTCTGTCTATGTCTGTGGCTCCTTTCATTGAATAGCCAAAGCTTGGTGGCATGCTCTGGGCAGCCCATTTCCCCTCCAGGGTCTGAGATGGCACCGTGTTTAAGCCAGTGGATCTCCCATTGAAAATATAAACAATTCCTTTTTTATCTTCACCCCCATATGGAGCAGCAATCGCAACATCTGCAGGGAAAAAGAAAGAGGGGATGGGGGGGAGAGATGGAGAGAAGTCAGAAAGAGAGAGGAGAAAGAAGAGAAAGGAATTCTTAGTACTTATCATTATTTATGCGGCGATCTTAATATTTATAGGACCCATCTATTAAGATAAATATTGACTCAAACTTACGCAACGTATTCTTTACTGAAAAGAAACAATCTAATTCAAGGAAATTCGAGCACAACTGTATGGAAATGGCATTTAATTTGGCAGCTGATACCCTGAGCCTGACCTTAAGACAAATCAGGTAACCTTTCTGGACCTCAAATACCTCATCCTTTAGAAAGGAGGGGAGGGCGACATGTCAAAACGTTCGTCTACGGGTGATGCTAGCTTTCAACGTTCTAATTAAGTTAGATGGCTGTAGTGTGGGTTTGTTTGGGTTTTCTTTTGACACATAAATCAATCTGACTCAGAAACTCGATCTTGCGCAGCTTACATTGACATAAACAACAAGTCTGAAATTCTTTTAAGAAGAAAAACAAAAACAAAAAAACCACCCCATAGTCACTATGACCTTTGCTAACTGTAAAATATTTCACAAATATGTTCACTTCTCTCCATCCCTGCTGGTACCACCCTAGACCAGCCATTCTCATCCTTGGTCTGGACCCCGAAAGCAGAAGCAGCAGCTTCCAACTTCTATCTGTGCCCAAATCATCCACTCTTCTCAAAGCTGTCACATTCAATATTACATCACATTCCATCCTAAAATCCTTCGCTTATGTCCCAACGCTTCAAAGGCTACCTGGTTTGCTGATTCAATCCTGCCTCCCCTCACTCCCCACCCAATTCTAACCCTCCTCACTCTGCACTACCCATCCTGGCCTTTTTCTTAAATACACCACGCTAGTTCCCATCTCTGTGTTTATCCTTGGGGCTTCCTTCTGCCCTAACAGCTCTTGCTCTACTCTCCAAGCATGGCTTCTTCGATTTGTCCAAATCATAGACCAAGTGTCATTTTGCCAGAGAGGTCCTCCCTGGCCGCACACGAAGCGCATGGCATTCTAGCCTCTCAACTACACTGTCATGTTACCTGGCCCCTTTTTATGTTGTGTTAAAACCACAGCTTTTTCCCTATCTGAAGTTCTCCATTATGTGTTTATTCAACGGCTCGTCCACAAAACAAAACAAAAAAGTTTCAGGAGAACAAGAACATGCCCATCTTGCCTAGGACAGTCCTTCTGTGCCAGCACTTCCAAACTGCTTCGGTTTACTTAATATACCCAAACACATTCAGCCTCCTCAGTGCAGCATCCCCTGAGACAACTGAGACCACCTGACCCATTCACCTTTTATGTAAGACTATTTGGCCAAGAATATCTCAAATACTGTGGTGATTACATTGTAGTATTTACTTGCTTCCATAAAGTTGCCCATATTCCTTAAGGCCATGGATGGGCTCTAATTAACCCTCTCATTGTTTTTTTAAGATTTTATTTATTATTTCTAGAGAGAGGGGAAGGGAAAGAGTTAGAGAGGGAGAAAGACATCCATGTATGGTTGCCTTTCACCTGCCTCCAGCTATGGACCTGGCTGGAGACCTGGCTTGCAACCTGGTTATGTGCCCTGGCTGGGGAATTGAACCAGTGATTTTTGGGTTTGCAGGCCAGCGCCTTATCCACTGAGCCACCAACAAGGACTATCCTCTCATTTTTGGTACCTGGAATAGCTGTTGGCCTGCAGTTAGCACCAAATATGAATATTTTATCCTCGAAAAAGTAATATTTAAATTAGGTGAGTAATAGTTACATTATCCTTGTTCAAATTTCAAAGGATAAGCATAACTTCCAAATTGACATAAGCATTTATAGTTATTAAAATATAATTTCTCAACAGAAGATGGCTCTAATATTAAAATCTTGTTATAATAAAAATGATCTTGAACTTTTCTAGGCCTCTCATGATTTTATGCATTCTAATCATCTTCTCTCTTGGCCACATCTGTCTAGACTGGCAAGTCCTACTTTTTCATGCAATCAATTTTTTCCTTTGATCATTTTAGTTGCTCTTTTCTCTTAGTGTGTATGTGTGTGTTGTTTTTTCGTTCTGCCGTCCTGGAAGGGTACTGAGAAAAACTGCACTTAACTATGAAACCTAACTTTCTTGTTTTGTTTTCAGTATCACTTTTGATGCTATCTGGGATTTCTCTGGTGGGTGCAGGTGGAAAGGGAATACAGAGGCATAATCAGGGCTAAACAATTAAAAGATCCAGGTTATAACTAATAGTTCATTTTACATGTATAAATTATAGCTATATATAAGATACAAATATATATACATAGTGACATAAACACAGCTTAGGTACTTTTCCACCAAAGACATTATCATTCACAATCTACTATTTGGGACAATAAGACCCCAAGAGAAACCTTGAGGGAACAAAATTATCCTCTATGGTAGCGATTTTCAACCAGTGTGCCAAAAGAATTTTTAAAACATGCACTACCGGACCACTGAGTCAGGGCATTGACCTCTTTCCTTTAAGGCTAGTGAATAAAACATGACAACAGCGAACACAATGCCTGAGTGAATAAATCAAAATTATACTTTTTTTTTTGTTCAGGTCAGCACAAAATATATTTTTTGGTATGTCACAGAATTTTAGTTCTTTATATGTGCTATTAGGTGAAAAGGGTTGAAAATTGATGCTCCATGGTATCTATCTCTAAAAGTAAAATCTCTCTGTAATAGTTACTAAACTTCAATATTTTTAGCTGTTTTTGTTTATAATTGTTCTACTCAGATGATACATTGAAAGGAAAATATAGAAAGCAGGATGGGATTTTGGCCAGATAGTTACATTAAGACGATTGTCACAGTGGCTGGAATATTCTCAAGATGAGGTGACAGCAAACATGTCCAGGTTCTCCCAGAAACCTGGAGACAGAGGCCCAGTGACAGCCAAGAACTCAATTTGTTCAAGGTACAACCTTAACTCCAGTTCTGGGTTTTCTAAGTAGTTTTTGTCATTAAAAGGTAATGGTGGAGCCCTGGCTGGTGGTACAGTGGATAAGGTGCTGGCCTGCATACCCAAAGGTTGCTGGTTCCATTCCCAGCCAGGGCACATAACCAGGTTGCAAGCCAGGTCTCCAGCCAGGTCCATAGCTGAAGGCAGGTGAAAGGCAACCATACACTGATGTCTCTCTCCCTCTCTGCCTCTTTCCCTTCCCTGCTCTCTAAAAATAATAAATGGTATGGTGTGTTCTATAATACTCTTTTTAAGTTCTTTGAACTTTATATCAGAGTTGTGTTTGATTTATTAGTTATCTTCTTGTGAGAGTAAAAATTCTCTTGATTCTATATTAGAGACACAATGTCCCTTTGAGTAGTTTTTCCCTAAGATGGAAAATTTCTAGGGTTAATCTCACATCTGGCACGTCCAGTGCATGACATAAACAACCCACAAGGCAGGGTGGAGTCTTGAGGCCAACCTAATGTTTTCCTTTTCTAGTGCTACTTGGGAGATGAGTCCTCTGTATTGTTGAAGTGTTCTTAATTTACAACTTTCTTTCCATTTTAAGGGGCATACCTCTATATATTGTTGACGACACAAACAAACAGTTCAATTCTCTATTCTGTGAATTCGAGAAATGTTTTCAATAGTATTCTCTTTTTTAAAAAAAAACAACCTTGATAATGTGTAATCTATTTCATTCTATAGCAAATCCCAGCTTAAGATTTTAATATCTACAGCTATTAACTAAATTATGAAATGGTACTATTATAAAATCATGAGCTTATTCCTTTTACTTGCCATCATGAAGAAAGACAGCAATCCCCCTCAGAATATGATGAACAAGGCGTTCCAGTCAGCATTGGCCCAACTGTGCCTGGGAGCTTATTTTACACTTGTACCCAAATGTACAGCAGAGGGCACTGTCACCAAGCAGAAGACAAAATCCCCAGCTCACCCTGGGCTCCAGGCCAATGCAAGTTCCTTGCAGAAACCAACTATCCCAACACTCGATTTTGACCCTGCTTGAATAATAAATCAGCTTTTGAAGTTTCTTCTTCTTTTTAATGAAGAGCAACTTCATTAAACCTGGTGTCATGCAATCACGGTCATGCAAATTCTTTCCAGGAAGGCTTGCTCATGGGAGTACAGGACTTTTCCAAGTGGACACAGGAAAATCAGGGACCCCCAGATGCTGGTCTTTGATCTTACCATTGAAGCCGTCCTGGTCCAGGTCTCCCAAAGGCGCAATGGCACTGCCAAATCTCGCAAAGACTTCAAACCCATTCAGCTTGGTCGTCTGGAAGTCTCCTGAAGCTCTTTGCAGAGACACTGACACCTGCCCCACCTCTTGGAGTTTGCCGTCTGAACCACGGTCCATGAATAGAGGTGCACCAATAAACACATCTGCGTGACTAAAAGAACAGACTCCTTTTCAAGAGGGCAGGATCAAATTCCATCTGTTAATAATGACTTCCTTATTAAGTTTCCATTCCTTCTTTCCCATCTCTCAGAAATGGGAAATGATCGCACAGAAGCATGAAATGATCATTTCAAATTTGAACGTTTCTCGACTCTTAAAATTATGCATAATTCACAAAATTACTTCATTCCTTCATATTGTCAAAGCTATTGAAAGAAATTATGAAAAACAGAGAGGTTTTTGAGATCTCACAGTAAGGCTGCTTCAAATTGGTTCCCTGACTAAATAAATTAGCAGGAGCGGGACAAAGAAACAGAAGAAGAAATGTTTAGTTTTAGCAAAGCATTCATAAACACGAGAGGAAAACTTTCTGGAAACAATTTTTAAAACTTACTTATCCCCATTAATGTCAGTCGCAGCAACTGAAAATCCAAAATATGCGGCCATCTGGATAACAAGAAAATGAAATGTTTGCATTTCATCCAACTGGTTTAACAATTGCTATTTGTAATATGTTTGTCAAATTAAAAAGGATTATTTTCTTCTCTGCATATTTCAGCCTAAATGTCTTCTCTTTTATTTATTCTACCAACACAATGACAATCAGGTAACAAGGCTTATTTTTCTACATTCGTGAGCAAAACATGTCCCGTGTATGTCATATCAATGATGTAAACAACATACTATTTCAATGCAAGTACAATCAATACTTTCCCAGTACTAATCTATTATGTCCCTCCTTCTCCACTATCTGAAACACACCAGACACAGACACATGATCAGAAAGACCTTCAGTCACAGACAAACATTTTACTTAAGTCCAAGAAGTTATAAATGGGTGTCCATGCAGTGAAGAAAATCAATAATTATTAATAGGTCATAATTAGCTCTTTCTATGTGAAACTATTACAACTTTACAGAAATTACTGTTTGAAAAGATATGGAATAGAATTCATTTTATCTCAAACATCTCAATTGATTACATGCCAGGGGTTTTGCTTTCAAATTCCACACAGTACAAATGTGTTTGGGTTTATTGTGGGCTTATTATGGAAGGAAAAGGAATGTCCTCTCCCCAACACAGGAGATTGCTGGTCATCAGACACAGGAGCCCGGCTGGAAATATGTGTGAAAAAGGGAAGTTCTAAAGAGGACCCAACATGCAAAGCAAAACTCAGAGAGATGACAAATTAAAGATGAACTAGGATAAACAATGAGTCAACAAATCCAAAAGAGTAGTTGGCAAAACTTCCAAAAGGTGATTAGTAGAGATACCAGGAAGGAATGATAAGGGAGATTCCCATGTTGATTCAGTGTAATGGAGAAAATGAAAGGCACATTCTGAATGAAATTACAAGACCAGAGCATGTGTAATGAAGTGTATTGTATTTGGGGAACCACGCTGATGTGATGACTGAAATTTAACAGAATAAATTTGGGCCTTAGAGTGTGTGGCCTGAAAGTACAAAGAAACAATGTCAATTACTGAAACGGGTTTTTATCCTGGGCACTATGATCAAAATGTTTGCATTTGTTTCCCACCACAACCCCATGAGGAAGTTACCAGTGTCTCTATTTTCACACATGGTAAAAATGGGATTTACAGTGGTAAACCCCATGTCCACTGCAGTAATACTGAGTATGGAGAGTCCAGGTCTGTCCTCAAGGTCCTAAGGCAAAGCCCAAGTTTTCCTCCACAAATAGCCGAGGAGGATCATGAACTGCCTGCAGGAGATGCCGCTGGAGGTGAAGAAGTCACAGCAGGACAAAGAGATGCCCACACTTGCCCCGACACAACTCTGCCATCCCCCACCCGTACATCCACCCCAACCTTCCCGCAAACAGGAAGAGGCAGCGGGACACTTTGGGTCCAGTTCCTCAAATCAATCTCAAAGCCCCACCACCTCCTCTGAACAAGAGGCAGGCCTGAATCCCAGGTTTGAAAATTAGATGTTTCTTCTCTCTGCATACTAATTAACTTTTCCTTCATCATGAAGAACTTATTTAATAAAATTACATCTAATGAAATTGAAAGTCTTAGATCATCCCTGAAAGGAGAAGTGAATGTCACCAGCAAAGAAAAAGGAAGTTTTTGGCTTTACGTGTAAGTAATTTGATTTTGTATTTCCTTCAAAAAATAAAACTGGCCATAATACGCAATTACAAAAGTATCGATGTTTGCTTACACAAACTACTTTGGTTAAAACAAATACGAAATATTTCAAGCCTATTTTGTATCTGTAATATTGAATATTAAACCAATATTTATTATACACTGAATATTAAGACATTAGGAAATTGCCAAGAAAAATGTTAAGACATTAGGAAATGGTGATATCAAGGTGTTAAGTGAAAAAACACTTGAAGAGCATACCTGCTCACCAGTAAAATTGTGTAAGGATGACATGTTTTTCCCATCATAAATATAAACCTGGGAAGGAAAAACAAAAGTAAATGAAATACAGGAAAATATAAGATAACCCAGAGATTTTTAAAAAAATAATTTTTAACTTTCCTACCATTCCCAAAGTCCTCGCCGCTCTTGGAACTCCTGAAACAAAGTCTGAAAAGAAAAACTTTTACTCATTTAAAAAAAAAAAAATGGCTCTTCATCGTCACCTGAGGACATTCTTCCCATTGCTTTTTAGAGAGAGGGGAAGGGAGAGAAACATTGATTGGTTCCCTCTGTACGCACCTGGACCAGGGATCAGATCTGCAACTCAGGTATGTACCCTGATTAGGAATCGAACCTGCAACCTTTTGTTTACGGTACAACATTCCAACCAGCTGAGCCACATGGGCCAGGGTCCTCCTTCTTTTTTTTTAATTACTAGTTTTTAAAACCAATATTAGAACTTGCAGGAGGAAGGGGATATGTCAGAAAGCTTTAAGAATATTTTTAATTTCTTAATTGTATTTTTCCCATTACCCTTTAGTCCCCTTGTACCTCCCCTCTGCCCACCCCACCACCCAATCACCACAGTTGTCCATGTCCATGGGCCCCTTTTCCTTCTTGCTCAACATCCCCACACCCTCCCCTCCCCTTATCCATCACCCTGTCAGAAGGCTTTCAGTTTTATTTTTAAAAGGCAACAAGTAAAAGATTTTTAAAAATTAGTATTCCATAACAAATGACCATGGTACACTTTTTTTTTTTTTTTTTCATGGTACACTTTTAACCACAAAATCAAATATGTTCAAACCAGAAAGATTCATGAGGACCCTCAAATAGATGCATGTGTGCCCTTCAAGCATTTGTAATCTGCTTAAAAGGAACGGATAAGATAAAGTGATCTAAAAAGAAGAATAAGCTATATTTACAGCAATGACATAGGGCAGAGGTGGCAGTTCCACAGAAATGTCATCAAAATGAGGTAAGTCCATGACTTTCTATGACTTTCAGATTGAGCTCTGAAGGATGAAGCCCAGACAGAGAGAGGGTGAAGTAACAACCTTATCGCAAGAGCCCAGAGAGGTTACAAATTACACCGAAAGAAACTAAGCCAAGAGGACTGACTGCAGAAAGCCAGGAAGAAGGCGCTGAAGAAGTAACAGACAGTGCTGGGCAAGCAGATGGAGAAGAGGCTGCGCCCCCAGCAAGAGCTCAAGTTCAGCCATTGCTTGAGGAAGTTGAACTCAGACCCAGCTCTAGCCAATGTACAAACGCCTCCCTCATTTCTCCCAGTAGATTCCATAACAATGGTTCCAAAACCCTTCCACTGATTTTCAATGCCACATGTTTAGCCTACATTTTCAGCAAAAGGTTAAATGTAGTTCAAGCACATCATACCATCTATGCCGTCCCCATTGAAATCGCCAACAGCCACGGAGTAACCTAAACACAACCAGAGATGAGATACCATGAGGGCAGGACCGGTTATCCTCAGCATTCTCTCGGACGGGGCTGTCTGCCAGGGTCCCTTCAAGAAAGTCCTCTAATTTTGTCCGCTAGGGGTAATCTACTCATATGTGGATAACAAATGCACCTTAAAGGGAATGAGTGAGTTGATACTCAAAGAGCATAACTCTATTAGAAAAATAAGACTTTTGTCAGCATTACAAAGGAGTTATTTTAAAACAGGGTAATTTTGCAATTCATCATGAAGTAGTAACAACAGATTTTCTCAATTAGCAAAGTACTATTTCTATCATGGTACTTGGTTTAGTTTAACATAGTCAATAATAAAAGTTCAAGAGTCAGACTGCCTGGGTTTGAATCTGAAAATAGCAAGTTATAAGTAAGTAAAACAAGCAAACAAAGTTGTGAGTGATTTCATACAAGTTATTTTGCCTCTCTATGTCTGAGTTCTTTATATAAAATAGGAATAATTACAGTACACTTTCATAGACTTCTTGTGAGGATTAAATGAGTTAATACTGAAAAGCATTTAGTACAACACCCAGAACATAGTACACATATCTTAAAAAGGCTATCTATTATTATCATCATAGTATAAATAATCATGCTCTTAAATTTCAGTTGCTGGAATATAACAGAACCTAAGTACTCAATAACAATTTGAAATTATTCATTCGTTCTAGTTTTAAAAAACCCTTTATCTATTTTACATAAAGGTTTTTTTTCTTAATACAGCAAATAAAAGATAAATCCAACCCAACACCAGAAGATGAATCCATATTTGAGTTTTACCTACCCAAATAACTGTCATCAAAAACAGCTTGTGCAGTCCGGGTTGCTAACTGGTTATTATACGAGATGCTGTAAACTTTGGGGTCATATTTAGATACAATTTCTGCCACTTGATCCGATATGAGCTGACCTGGGGAGAGGGAATATATATATATATATATATATAACTTTCTAATGGGAACTTTGTGATGCAGATGATGGATGTCACCTGCATGAAAGAAAATAGCATTCAATATTAGTATTTCTAATTATTAGCCTTAAATAACTCTCCTTCATAATATTAAATCAGATACCTGATATTATTTTTAAGACACAATTACTTCAATTCAACCTAGTACTTAAAATTGGTCTCTGGTAATAAATAAAAATTTCTGAGCATAGAATTTGTCTTAATTCACTAAAAATCAATACTAAATAAATGGAATAATAAAATAAGGACTGTTTCTCAACCAAATCCATGAGAACTTGAAATATAAATGTAAGTAATTAAATATTCTTACTTTTTAATAAAAATAATTGGTTCCACTGATTTTATTTTTTTCCAGAAAAGTTCCACTGAGTTTAAAACAAATTATTTGGACACCTTTATAAAATAGCCTGAATGGAGTGTTAGTTCCTTTTTCTTCCCTATTTTAAGTTATTTGGTGGGTAAGAAATCTAGACAACTATACAAGTATCAGGCTGAACCCTGCCCCAAGAAAGGTTCATTGATTTATCAAATGCTATCTCCATAGCATGAGAAAAATAATCTCTTAATTTCTGCTATTTTAGAAGGAAAGTCCTAATAGTTAACAACTTTAGTCCTGTTCTAACTTGTCCAGTCACACATGCTGAGTCAATAGTTGATTTCTGTCTGGGCCACCGCTTGATCCTCTGTGCCTAAACAGTACCTAACACATTGGAGGGAATTCATTCAATATTTCTTGAAGCAAAGAACACAGGAAAATCCATCGTCTCTTTGGAATAAACCATCATTATCATTTTCTCTGTTCTTACAGAGATAATTTGGAGATCTATGGAAAAATTCATTCTCACATATTTATACAGTGTGAAGCCTGCTGATTTTAATCTTATTAAAACAAAATTTTCTCCACCTGGTCACTGAGTCTTTTAGTTACATATTGCATATACCACTTATAATGAAACTCCAATGAATATAATATTAATAGTGTCTGTATCTTTGAATTTATAATAAATAGCAATGCATAGGCATTGTGCAACACTCAAGGTATTAAAAGAACAAGTGACTGAAACACGTTCACAGCTGTGTCACTGGAAAAGGCAGCGTTAACAAGCAGTCCTGACTGAGAATCACAAACTCTATCTTTGGTTCCCACACTTGCTGCTGAGACACTTCCCTCCTCTCCAATGAATGGCAAGCCTGGCAGTAGAGAAGAAAAATAAATCTGTTGTGTATCTATTAATATTAATATTTATTTTCTCATATGCAATCAGAACTATTTTTGTTTCCCTTGTAAAACTCAAGCATCGTTTTCCTAAATCATTCCAATTTCCAAGAGATGTCTAATTCATAGAAATTCAGATTTTATAGTTTTAGTCAGTATGTCTCTCGTATTGATCCTAATCTTTGCCTGATTTTTCTTTTTTTATTCTCTCTTTTACCATTCCTGTCAACTTTTCAGTAATTCCCATTTCTCATTCCTTCACATTTTCCTTTCATCCTGTCTTCCTTTAGGAAATTTCTTCGCTTCCCTCTTCTATAAAACAAAAACATGGGTTTTCCTAGAAAGAAGCAAGTAAGGAAAGCCTAGGGTAGAATAAGGAAGTAAAATTCAGTATCAGAAAGTACTTGCATGCAAATCAATCCAGCCAGAGATTTTCCTGTTCTTCCAAATACTGACAATGCTGGAATGCCGGAATGCCAAGAAACAAGAGTTCGCGCTAATCTTGTAAACAGCACTTGTTAGCAGAAAATAAACATGTGACTACACTGGCTAAATAAATGTGTGTATCTAAGCAAATGTCATTACTTATCTTCAAACTATCAGTAAATAATGGTCTGTTACACAATTGTTCAAATGGTAATTTTATGAGACCTCCCAAAATGACTGAAGAATGTAGTGTTTTATCTTTACATCAACCAGCAATGCCAGTTTAATTATATTTTGTTGAAACTTAAGATCCCAGTTTTAAAACACTCAAACACAGAAAAACCTTTCTTAATGTCAGTGATTAATGAGAAAGTAACTATTTAAATAATCCAATGAGCATATTCAAAATACATTTAAAACCATGAACTTTCAGAGTGTTACAATTTACCTATTATAGGTAAGTTCCACATATTTCCTAACACTTACTCCATGGCCTCCATATTACTGAGAGTACTCCAAGTACATACCACCAATAATAAAAATGAATTACTTTTAAAGCGCTCTCTCTCTCTCTCTCTCTCTCTCTCTCTCTATATATATATATATATATATACGCTACATATATTACATAGTTACATGCTTTATATATAAAATATTATTTATAAATATAATATTTTAGTGATTTTACATCTAAATTGCATTTTTCCACTTCTTTAATAATTTTAAAATTCTCATAGGCACATGATAAGACAAATGAGTCTTAAACAGTCATTACTGAGTAATTTAAATAATATTAACCTACCTTGCCAATAAAAGCTACCAGGACCACCAAGAAGTACTCTGTCAGCCTAGATTAAATCAAACAACAAAAAAGGTATATATTTAAAAGCACATAACTTTAAAAACTAAAAGCAATGTAACAGGCACAAAGCTACATATATGTATATATACATACATGACTATAACATATACATATGTATTAAAGCAAACAAAATCATAAATCTCAAACTCATCTAACTCAGTCTCAGTTATGTTCATTGTATCTTCTGTTGTATTATACAATACAATACAATAAAAATTAAAACGGAAAGTTATATTCATTTAATATATGAAAGTAAACAAACATACATACATATAGATTGTATGTACCTTGACTGCTTCACAAACTTGGTACTAAGTACTCACTGCAAAGTATTACAAGGCTAAAATAAGGGCAGAAGTCCCTCCTTAATATCATATATTACATTTGTGACTAGATAGGCAAATTTCCTTTCTAACATCATTACAAAGTTTTCAGCTAAAAGAAAAATGGAAGTGCCCTGCAGGCGGAAACAGGAGTGAAGTTAGAAGGTAAATTTTTCAGAATACATAAAAGTTACACTTGACTAGCATTTCTTTCATCTCTAACAAACTATATCTAATTCAAAATATTTAGTGTTTAAGCATAATACTTCGGAAGTTTCTTCTTGCTAGAGGTTAGAAAAATCACTTCCCCTTTCAAATGTTCATACAACCCTTTCAAGCTTTCAGCAGACAATCTCCTGCCCTGCCTATGTAATGAGATACTTCTAAGATATCTGCTTTAAAAGAAGGCCTTTTTTTTTTTCAGAAATGAGTTGAAGAAAGTGAACAGTTCATTTAGCAATGACTATTCACCATATCAGAATATTTCCAGTGTTACAGTTATACAGGCACAGAAAACATCAACACTTTTTTAAAAAATACAATACCTATTTGAAAATATATTGTACAAGCTTAAACATATTTCCTAACATACTTTATCTTTGTGTTTTGCTTCATTAAATTTTTAACTGAGTACATTTTGAATTATGAATTTCATACTGAATAAATTAAAATCAATTACTTAGTAAAAAGAGCCAACTATAATATAACTATTGGGACCTAGTCTAAAATTTTTAATAAAATACAAATTTTTAAAAAATGAAAATGCTTTATTAGTTTGGTTGAATCACATGATTATAGTTGCTGTTATTTAAATACATTTAAGGCATTCTTTACCTGCATTTTCTAAGAAAGCCATTTTAGGCTTTCCAAGGAAATTCTACTTTTAATCAATCAACATATTTTTCAGACTTCTCTACAAAGTAATTAATATTCTTAACTTGATATTCAGATTGTTCACACATCCCATCAAAAAAAAAAGAAAAGAAGAAGAAGAAGGAGGAATCACACAAACAAAATTACATAAAGTACTCAGGAATGTTTTCCTTTGAAAATGTAGATGCAATTCTTATTTTAGAACACTATATAGAAACGATCAACTCTGGGAAGCATATTAGCTTTGTTAAAAATACACAGAATCCTGAATATAAGATCCATTACAATACCTAAATTGCTTTAGTTTTACTTGGTGCCTACAGGCCCATAATAGATAGCTAATATGCATGTTTGCTAGCTTTTCTGTAACTACACTCTAATTTTGTCATACAAAATGCTTAAAGTATCAGCACACAAACTGTTTTAATTTGTTTTAATTACATTGGCTCAGTACTTTCAGGACAGATCTCATAAAGCTCCCACTGATAGCTTTTGTGAAAAATCAACTTCAATCAAAAACAGATAACTTTCATATCCTAGAAATTTGTCTAACTGGAAATTTTGATATTAAATCAGTTATTTATCATCTACTAAGAAGGTCTTCTACCAGCCTCCATTCCCATTTTGATGTCAATTACAAATAGCAACATCTAGGGAAAAGAAGAATATAATGCAAAAAATATCAAAATGCATGGGTCCTTTTCCTTAGCTACTTTCATAAAATAAGTAACAGCTATAGAGAAGCTCAAGTATTGGTCAATTAACTTTCATCCATGATTTAGACAATAAGGTAGACTGAATCTTGTTTAGTCTTAAATAAGAACTTACTTTAGTAAAATCAATGCTGAATCCTCCTTGACAAAATCCCTGTCCATCAGCATCAATATTTTCTAAAATAAAAAGATTGGAAATATAAACAAACCCAAAAAACAAACACCACAAAACAAGAGAAAATCTGTTGTCCCTAGTGTGCTAGTTTCTGGGCGTGTTCATTCACCCAGGCAATTATCACATTCTAAAACAGTAAGTATGCATGTTTCTCAGCTCCATTTCCTCAGCTATGGCAACAGAGAGAGATTCAAGTACCTCAATCAGTCACCAAGAGAACAGGAAGAACACCCAAGATAGTGAATTTCAACTTACTCAAGTACCACAACCAGTCACCAAGAGAACAGGAAGAACATCCAAGATAGTGAATTTCAACTTCTTATTTTTTTTTAACTTCTTATTTTTAACCACAAACCACAGAAAGATTATATTTTATATCACAGCCCACACAACCCAGTATACAGATACAAATAAAACTATTTAACAAAACAATATACTGTAATATTTTGTTTTTTATTATACTCATTCCGTGTTTTAAATTACTGATTATGGTTCACTATTCTGATATCATAAAACAATGATGAGTTGTGACCTGTGAGTTAAAAACTACAACTTAAAGTTCCTATTGCTTACTATTATAACACTATAGTTTTATGTCTTTACACTAGTAAAGAGATACATGTTTCTAGTACATACATTTCCTGCATACATTTTTATAGCCAATAACAGTAACAAAAAATATTATTTAAAAATCATAGTTCAGAACTTCAGAAGATAGTCAGAACTAACAACAGTTCTCAGAAAAGCAAATGTGAACCTATCCTCACAACACAATTAGTACTAGAGTCTAGTAAAAGTAAACATCTTCAAACATGACACTTTCAAGTATTTTCCAAATGATAACAGACTCTGTCGTTTTACTCTTTGAAGGTTAATCCATTTTTGTATTTCTCACAGAAAGAGACGATTTCTGGAAAACTGGTCAATTAATTAAAATGAAATGGAATCATGAGTAATATTGTACCTAGAATAGGGGTAAGGATGAACCTGAAGATTCTCCCTTGTTTTATTTTGATAACAAGGAACAATGAAAAACTCTACTCTTTAGTTATCGAGGAATTCTTTTCTTAATTTATTTTTCAATTACAATTGATATATATTAGTTTCAGGTACACAACAGTGATTAGACGGATACGTGACAAAGCAATCATTCTGATAATATAAAAAATTCTTGTAGCCAATGTTACAACCTATAAATAATTATGCTATAGTATTACTATAACTGTCACCTAAATAAAGGAACCAAGAAAATCTATTTTAAGTCATTAGGACAACCTGCAAGGATTTTTGTCAAATAATCCCAACAAAAATTTTGAACCCATTTTGAAAATTTGGAAACTGCCCCAAGATTACACACTTAATATCTAAATTTAGATTTTTTTTTTTTTTTAAAGAAAATACCCTCAAGAGTGTAATGCTGCCATAATGTAAATTTTTCTAACCGAGAGGGACTGGCAAAATGCAGGGCTGGGATTTCCAGTGTCTCATGAATTCATACTAAGGAATTCGGCTCTGACCTCAAGCCAGAGGTTTATTTCCTTTATTGGAGTTGCATCTGGGGAACTATTTCCGGCTGTTTATAAAGATCCTTTTTTTATTATTATCATACTGTACAATTATGTGCTTTTATATGGTTTCCCAGAACATCTAACTATAACATTACTTTCCTTTACAATTTTCTTAACTGGTACACATTAAACTAAGTGTTTATGCCAATGTTAAGAATTTTAGCCCTGGCTGGTGACTCAGTGGCTAGGCACCAGCCTACAGCCTGTGAGCCCAAAGGTCGCTGGTTCGATTCCCCAGCCAGGGCACATAACCAGGTTGCAAGCCAGGTCTCCAGCCAGGTCCGTAGCTGGAGGCAGGTGAAAGGCAACCATACATTGATGTTTCTCTCCTTCTCTGCCTCTCTCCCTTCCTCTCTCTCTGGAAATAATGAATAAAATCTTAAAAAAAAAAAGGTATTTTATGTTGACAATAGCCTACTTCAGTAAAAGCCTTTATATTTATTTCTATGGACAATTACTATTTCTCCCACTTGTTAAACCTGACATTACACATGATAATAAGAGCAACTAATGGTTATTAAGCCCTTATTGTGAGCCAGGTACTTACTAAAGTATTTTCCTTGGCATTATCTGTTTAATCTTTCCAGCAATCCTATGAAAGATACTATCATTATTCACAATTTTCAGATAAGAAAACTAAGGCTTAAGGAAGTTAAGTAACTTAGCCGTGGTCAAACTAGTTAATAAATGAAAGTGTAGATCCGTGCCCAGGTACATCGACACCAGAAAGCTGCAATACTGCAAAGCAATAATGAACTTGTAATTCCCTGAGTAACACTCAAGGAAAAGCAAAAGCCAACTAGAAATTAAAATGAAGAAAAATCTAAGTACAAATAATGTCATCACCAGAAAAGAGCCAAAGACTCACCCTGAACAGAAAGACATCTGTACTATTGTGTAATGCCAAGAATGGCCATAGATACAGTTATAAAAGGCCCGAAGCAAATACAGTCAATAACAAAAAGATTTTTACAGACAGTAAAGTTAGCTCCCTAGCATGTCCACATGAGTTGTGTTAAAAACAAAGGCAAACAAACAACAAAATCCCCCCCAAACGACCACCACCAAAATGAGCAATGTGATCAAGAAGTTAGCAACGGAGCCCTACACAGCTGGCATTCCCATGTAAAATCAAGCGCTGGGTTGCGTAATGTATTGAACTGTGAAGAAGACACAAGATACTAAGTGTGCACCTCTGAAGTCTTTTGCTCAAAACAGTGTGTTACCAACAACGGTGAACCAAAGGCCCAGAGTGGTGAAGTGAATCGCCCACAGCTACAGGCAGGTTGTCAGCGGATGACAAGAATGTAACGCTGGTTCTCAGATTCCCACTTGTGAGCACTGGTATCTAGCCAGGCTGCTCCTTATGATTAGGTCCTGTAGGCAGTAGCTTAATCTTTCAGAAGTTGAGTTGGAAAAACATGTAAAACGATCAAGGGATACAGAAAGCCATATTTATTAGGAAGAAAGGCATTCATTTATTTTGCTGTTTTGAGGGGTGGTTAGCCGTACTTTTTCTAAGATTTGATATTTTATTATTTAGATCAGGGATCAGCAAGT
The DNA here is from genome assembly GCA_004026585.1 of Noctilio leporinus. NCBI lineage: Eukaryota > Metazoa > Chordata > Mammalia > Chiroptera > Noctilionidae > Noctilio > Noctilio leporinus. The sequence continues at coordinate 79,375 of PVIW01001528.1, forward strand.
TTTTTCTGCGAGGGGCCAGACAGTAAATATTTTAGGCTTAGGGGCCACATAGTCTCAATACTCAACTCTCCATTTATAGACAACATGTAAACAAATGGTGTGGCTATGTTCCAATAAAACTTTACTTAAAAAGAGTCACACAAGCCATCGTTTGCTGATTTAGATGTTAAACACAGTAGAAAATAAAGTTTAGAAAGATTCTATAATTTTTTATGTGCCTAAACCAAGTAAAAATGAATGCATTATGTGACAAATGGATCATGCAAACATTGCCTTATTCCTTTAAATACATATTGAGAAAAGAACTATTTATTACTGAAGAACAAATAACAAAAACTATCAATGTAACAAGGCCATATATCCACTAAGATCACCATTAAAATGCTTGTTTTCAGAAGGGTTCCGTGAGCTTACACATCAGACATTATCCAAACCTGTACTGGTGAAAGTAGTATACATCCTCTGCAGAAAAACTGTGCTTAATGCACAGGAAACTGAAGTGGAAAACATTTTCTATTGTTAGTAATGCAAAGGAAAAACTCCTTTGGAATAAAACAGACCTGGTTCAAATCCTCAACAGACCATGCAATTCCAATTAAAACTAAAAAAAAAAAAAAAAAAAAAAAATACTTCAACTGTCTGATTCTCAGTTCCCACATCTATCACATAAGCATAAGTGTGACTATGTGTGTCCACTGCAAAGATAAGTTACAAACCTGGCACAGAAGAGTTAGCTCACTCTTGATGGCATTGCGCACTGAGGATAAAACTGCCAGCTTCCTCTGTCCTGCGTAGGGAGTGCCATCTGGCCTATCATAACAATGTCATTCTGGAAAGTATCATTTTTTAACGTTTACCTCTCAGTTACAAGTAGGGTCACTGATGGTGGGCTAGAAATGAGTGTTCACTGAAATCATCTGCCATTTCTTGGAGGTGCAACTGCTTAAAATTTTGGGAACTGAGTAGTTCCTCTGATGGAAAACAATAATCTAACAGCAAGAGTCTTACATGTTGTACTTATACAGTGAATAGTGGGACATAAAAAAATAATGGTATAAAAAGTGCTCTAGGTATAAACACCATACTGCATTTTAATAAGCCATTCTTATGTATCTCTTATAAAAAGGATCTGGATTAATAGCCAATTTAACAAGGGTCAGAAGGCAAAAGGATCTGAATCTCTGAGGGAAAAAGATGTAGAGAGCTTGTCAAAGCATAATTAAAATGATAAGTGTTCAAAATTGTCTCTAGTCACAATGTCAATTCCACTTAAAATTTCAAACAACCCTAGAGAAAAGTGGGACACCTTTTGGATTGTCAAAAGAGGAGGGAGACTGATAATGGATTCATAAAGAAACTCTAATAAAAGTAACAAAATTCAGACTCAGAATCCTGAGCTCAATGCTTTACCTTCTAATATAAATTGTGGCATTTTAAGACAAAATTTTTATTTTTAACATCATTATTAATATAAAACTATATTATCATAGTTCTGAAACTCCGGTATCCACCAAAAATCACCTTGTAGAATTAGTTAAAAATGTAGGGCCTTACCCGGACCTATTGAATTAGATTCTTTAACATCTCGGTTAGGAAAGTTCAATGGGACATCTTTTGAGTAAAAAGTGACTAAAAATACAGGTTTCCAAAATCACATATCAACTATTACTAAGAAAGATGAAAATGAGTTCTTAGTAAGATAAGCTTCCTGACTTCTCATATGTAATTACATCAACAGGATTATTTGCTGTCATCAAACATCACAATATATCCATAAATATTAATAACCCCTCACACATACACTCACATTTTTAACAAACTAGGCTTCCCAACCCTCTTAAAAACTGGTACATACTTGATCTGCATGGAGCATACTCAACAGTCTTTGTTCCAGCCTGCAGAAAGCATGTTCCAACGGGTTCTCTCTCCTGTTTCAGTTCAGTCCTCCAGTGGTACAGTGGTGCACAGGCCTGAAATCAAAGGACGCAGTCCAAAAGTAAAAATTCTCTGAAAAAATGTGTTTTTCACACAATTCAGACTACCTCGAGAAAGAATCCTCAGATTTGAGGATTAATAGCACAGTTTGTGTAGGGTGGGGCAAAAGTAGGTTTACAGTTGTGAGTAGGCAACAGTGTTTGTTCTTATATGATTATTTTCCGTAAGAACAACTGTAAACCTACTTTTGGCCCCCCTCGCCCCCACACATACACCCTGTATTTACAGTCACAGGACAATACAGGAACAGCTATGTAAAAGGTTTTAGTTAGAGAATATGGGGGCCCAGAACAGAACCCAGGGACACCCCAACATTAGAAACTGAGCAGAAGAAGAGCCATTAAAGGAAACTGCAAAGGAGTAATCAGCACAATGGGAGAAAGCAGGAAAAGTACAGTGTCCCAAAAGCCAAGAAAGAAGAGAATGATTTCAAAAATAATGGCCCAACTGGCCCTGCTGAATGGTGCGGAGGTGGCAATAAAAATAAATAGCAGCGGATTTCAGTGGCCTGAAAGCCAGGAGCTACCTTGGCTGAGCCTACCTGAGCCTGCCTGGAGTGGCTGGGAAGAAAAATGTGAAGTGCAGGAGTAGAGATGGTTACCATGCAAAATACTTTCTCGAAGTTTTTGAAAAGTGGAGCAAGGGATTGGGGCCGCGGCGCAGGGGAGGATCCAGCAAAGCGAAGGCTGCTGTCTTTTGAAAGAAGTAGGTACTGGGGGGTTGATTAATCAAAGGCTCACTATTCCTTGACAGGTCTGAGTAGAAACAAACTGACGGGAGGTGGGAGGAATGAAAACGCAGGAATGGAGACCGACCGCAGCAGAAACCCAGTCTGTGAAGAGCCAGAGAAAGAGGGTTGGGTGGCCTTTGAACAGAGCTGCCTTATCTCACACCCTGGGCCCCTGAGCACGCTGAGTTTCGTTATCAGTTTTGAATCATAAAATTTCCTTTATTTTCATATAAATTGATTAAACTCATCCATGAGTCCATATCCAAAAGACTTACCAAAATTTTGTCCTGCTTTGATCTCACAGATGCTCCAAACCACTGGTGGGACTTAAATTCCAACGGATCATCCTTGGCATAATCCCTATCACCTAAAAAAACAAACACGTGAGGAATGAGAAACAAAATATATAGTCGAAATATAACGGTTTATTTCAATCTAGTCAGGTTTAAGAATAGTGTGGCTTTGATAAATCAAATACCACACTGGCTATTTATCTCATATACTTTTCAACTAATCACAGGAATGAGATGACTTAGAAATGTTTTAGGGTTGGGATTAACCTCATCAGTCAATGATCACATTGCAGATGTGAAACAGTGATAGCAATTGAAGTTCTCCAGTTACTCGGCTGTAACATTTAAATATTTAAATATTTAACTGTAACTATTAAATATTTATGATGACCCAGAAGTTCTTTTGTGCCACAGGGTGTTTACAAAAACAAAAACACCTTTGAAACACCTTTGTGGAACACCAGCAGTGAACAGCGAAAGTCAAAGACGGAGACTATGCCAGTGACATTGTAATAGGAGAGTTAAAATCCAGGAGACAGGATGTGGCTAGTAGGAACAAGAATTAGGTTTAGAATTAAAAATGCAAACACTTCTTTTTCAGGCTACATTATTGAGAAAATTATTCCCAAAGTACCAGGCACTCTTGTATAGCACTGTATTTAAAAAGAAAAAAGAACTTGACCAAATGAAGAGCTTCTCCACAGTCAAGGGGAAAAAAATATAGAAAAATACTGTATATAACAATCGGTATGAACAACCAACTGAAGATTAGCTGAACGGAAGTCTTATAACCAAGGATTTACAGAAGCAGCCATGTCAAAAACTGGTAGGAAGCAGTAAGACACAAAAAAGGCTGGTCCTCCTCCCATAGGCCGTGGCTGAGATGCTGGAGGGAGGGTATCTCAGCTTCCAAGATTCCCCCTGAGGAGTGTAGGGTCTCAAGCCCACACTGGGCTCCTCTGCCCAAGGGCATCAGAGCCAGAAAGAGGACCCACATAACATCTGGGGATTCTGTCTATTAGGGAGAGAGCAAAGTTTACTAGAAACATTGAAACCCACTTAACTGGCCAACACACAAAAACTCATTCACAGCGCCTCATCCTGGGCTCCAGCAGAGGGAAGGCAGAACAGACTAGAGTCACATTAAGAGAGATGAAGGTATGTACCTCTGGGGAGAGAGCTAAAGGGACAGCCACCAGGATTCCTGTGCTGAGTCCCTGTCCCACCCCACATAGTGCATCAGCCTCAGGAAAAATAATCACACTACAGACATTTTGGTCCTTCCCATACACACCCAGGACCAGCAGAACCAGCCACAAACTGGATTGCTTTGTAGCACGCAGCACCAACAGGTTGCCCAGGGCCAGGTACAGGCAGCGTCTGACATTAGTCTTCACCAGAGTCCCTCCCAAGAGGCCCCAAAACCAACACATGCAGTGGTCAGCTTCAAATAGCATCAGAGAGCGATCAACTAAGAGTCACAAGGGGCATATCCAAAGGGAGATCTCTGCAGACACCAGAACCTACGGAGGCAAATTCCACTCTGTGTGGTCAGCACCTGCCTGCACTGTAGCACGTGCCATGTGGGAGGGTTAAATGCCTACAGTTAGCCGGCCTGAGGAACAATACCAGGGACACATGAGTCAACAGCAATCAAAACTCAATTACAACAGGAGGACTCACATAACCTACACAAGGGACCTTCCTGGAACATCTAGCTCATGTGATTAAGGAGACTGTGTCACTGGGTTCCACCGGGCACTTGCTACATGAGGCAATCCTATCAAAACTGGGAAACAGAGAGGATTTACCTAATACATAGACCCAAACACAAAGCAGCAGCCAAAATGGGGAAGCAAAGAAGCATGCCTAAAATGAAAGAACAGGAGGAATCTCCAGAAGAAGAGGTAAATGAAATGGAGGCGAGCAATTTACCAAATATAGAATTCCAAAATACAGTTGTAAGGGTGCTCAAGGAACTAAGTGCTTTCCAAAGCATGAAATACAACAAAGAAACCCTGAAAAAGAGCCAGTCAGAAATGAAGAATCCCTGAAATTAAATACAAACTAGAAGGAATAAACAGGAGGCTGGGTGAAACAGAGGAAAGAACAAGCAATTTGGAAGACGTGGCAGTGGCAAACACCCAATCAGAAAAGCAAAACGAAACAGTAATTATTAAAACTGAAAATAATCTAAGGGATCTCTGGAACAACATGAAGTGTAACAACACCTGCATCATAGGGGTGCCAGAAGGAGAGGAGAGTGTGCAAGGGATTGAGAAGCTCTTTGAAGAAATGACCGAAAACATTTCTAACATGGTGAGGGCAAAAGATACACAAGTCCAGGAAATGCAGAGAGTTCCAAACAAGATGGACCAATATCATCCTAATAAACTCAATAAAAACATATTTTAAAACACTATGTGAGCCCTGGCTGGTGGCTCAGTGGATAAGGCGCCGGCCTCCGAACCCAGGGATCACTGGTTCGATTCCCAGCCAGGGCAACATAGCTAGGTTGCAGGCCAGGTCTCCAGGCAGGTCCGTAGCTGGAGGCAGGTGAAAGGCAACCGTACATTGATGTCTCTCTCCCTTCCCCTCTCTCTCAAAATAGTAAAATCTTTTTTTAAAAAATAAGTAAATAAAATAAAACACTATGTGGTTTGGTTTGGCGCCAACCTGCAAACCCAAAGGTCGCTGGTTCGATTCCCAGCCAAGGCACATAACCAGGTTGCAAACCAGGTTGCAAGCCAGGTCTCCAGCCATATCGGTAACTGGATGCAGGTGAAAGGCAACCATACGTTGATGCTTCTTTCCCTTTCTTCCTTCCTCCCTGCCCTTCTCTCTGAAAATAATGAATAAAATCTTAAAACAACAACAACACTATGTGGTACATACATACACCGGAATATTATTCAGCCACAAGAAAGGAAATCTGCCAGCTGAGGCAGCATGGATGGATCTGCAGGACATTATACATGAAATAAGCCAGGCATAACACTGTCAAGTAGCATATGTTTCTCATTGCTACTATGTCCTATTTTCTATTTTAAAAAAGGACTGAAAACATCCCGTGCCACAGTAATTATGGCTATCTGCCTTTTTGAACATCAGGTTTAACTTAAGCTAGAAAATGTGACAAAAAAATAAGTATAAATTTTACATATCATTTTGTTTTTAATTTCATCAGCAAGTATTGTAGAGCCCAAAAACCCATAGTTCTTTCCACACAGCAAGCTGTTTGCCAAGAGTATTTAATGAAAATAAAGGAGCACCAATCAAAGGAGAAAAAACACTAGACAATATGGCTCTTTATGACTGAAAAAAAAAAGCACGTTTGAAAAACCTGGAGCTTTACTAAAACTTATATATATATACCAAAACAAGCATGTCTTAAAGCATCCTGCAACTAAATGTGTTGTCAATTACATTACCAAACAAAACAACACAAATATAGTTGGATATAATGCACTGGCATACAATGCAATCCAATACTCAGTCAAAAGTCTTCAAAAACTATTATGTATCACCTACTCTTTGAATGCCTTCCGCTTCAACAAGGTCATAACCTCAAATCACTATGTTTTCAAGAAGTTTGCTCAATAGGAAGTTCTTTTTCTTTTTCCCACTCAAAACTTTTTCCCCAGAAATCAAGTCTTAAGGTACTTGATTCAGCACCAGGCAGAAGTCTGACTTAGGGGAAGTGTGAATAGAGGTGGGTGGGGGAAAAAGAAAAGGAAAGCCTGATCTCCAAGCAAGCTGACAGCTTCATTCATGACCTGGCTGAAACTGAGCGCTAACCAGGGCCACATGAGTGAGTTAAATATTTTGAGTCACGGCCCTGAAGTCATCATTTCTAGTAATGCCCGGAACTCCACCAGCTGCTTGGACCATGCCCCCAAGCTCAAAAGGATGATCAGATACAGAAATTCCGAGCAGGAAGAAATGCTGCCTCAGGCAACAGTACTGAAAGAACAAAAATTTCTGTCCATAATTCTGTAAAACACCTCGGAATATTTGCTCTGATCTTCCAAATAAATTATAGGGTATTTTACCCAAATGAGAAGAAATGTCCCGCATTATGTAAATTAACATCAGACTCTATATTCCCACTTTCAAAGACACAGAGAATGTTGTTAGAGAAATCTGAGGTTAATTATCAAGTAAGTCACTAGAGTCTTGAAGATTTAAATGTTTATTTTTGCTGGCTTTTAATTTTGTCAATTGAACTTTATCAGATTCCCTTGATTGTAGACTTCAGGACAGAAGTCTACTAAGCAAAGCAAATTGTCATGGCTTCAGACTCAGCGCCTGCTGAGTAGCCAACTTTTCTCAGTCCCTCGGAGGGTTTCAAAACACTTTGTAGAATATTCAACTTGCTGGAGAATTACAGGAATGTTTATTTTTAAGACACAGTTATCTTATCACCCTAGAGCTAAATTTTTGTTTCTTCTTTTCATGCCTAAAGAATAACCTTTGGAATAAGATTATGTCATCTTTTTTGAAAAGGTCAAGCAAAGTCAAGAATGCCAAAGCGTTAGAAAATACTTGTAAGTTACTTACGTTTTTAGTCATTTTGTTCCCATTCATTACTACATGACTCTATGAAAAATGAAATAACTTAGGTTCTCAGAAAGCTTATTTATTGACCCCAAAAGTGACTATTAAAACAGTGTAATATACACCATGATGATTACATTTAATAATACAGTATAGCACACTTGAAAGTTACTAAGAGAGTTAATCTTAAAATTTTGCATCACAAGAAATGAATTGTAACTATGTATGGTGATAGATGTTCACTAAACTTATTACAGTGATCATTCTGTAATATATAAAAAGATCAAATCATGTTATACACCTGAAACTGTTACATGTCAATTATACATTAATAAAAATAAAACACCACCCCTTTAATAAAATAGACAATTTGCAGAGTTCCTTAAGGAGCTTCTTTACCTCAAACATTACTTTTGCTCAGTCACACTTGTTATTTTTTGCCTGAAACAAAAACCTCCCAATATCTGTAACTGCTTAGGGTTTAGAATGCAAATGGGGAGTGGCTGACAATGAACATGAGGTTTTGATTTAATATATGAAAATCATCTGGTATTAGATTTAGGGTAAATTATACCTCAATAAATAAAGCTTGTATAAAACCCAATGATAAACTTGTCAGGTGGAAAGGTAACTGTAACACTGAACAGAAATGCATGTATATAATAAAGACTTGTTCAAAATTAACAAGTAGGGTAACCGACCAAGAATAAGAATAGATAACAAAACAAAATAAACCAAAAAGAGCTAATGAGAAAAGACTTAACCTTACTAGAATTCAGAAATGCAAATTAAAACAAGACAAATGTTTCTTTTCATAGACTAAGAAGGATACTATCAAGTTTGATTTGGAAATCATTTTTACATGGTAAATACATATCAAAAGTATATTAAAAACACATCTCTTTGACTACTGAATTTCACCAAATGAATACTAAATAAGTAATTAAAATTCACACAAAGACTTCACGAGCATGTTCAAAGTATTTTTAAGTAGTTAGAAAAAAAAATAGCAAAACATGCAACACAATAGATAAGATTGAGTAAATTATAATTTTTGGTATTTCTACACACACAAAGATGCACACACAAGTATACATACACAAACATGTTACACATACAAACAAAGATATCCCATAGCCACTGGTTTCCAGGGTGCTGGGATTGGGAAATTTTTATTTCCTTTATGCCTTTCAGTATTTTCTCATTTTTCAATTAATAGTTATGCATTATTTGTAAATGTTTTAAAAGGTAAAGGGAAAAGTCATGTGGATACATATCCATTAATTTTCACACACAAATTAGTTAGCATCCTCCCTCTTAATTAACTTTATGTTTATATTTCATCTCCTACACATAAAGGAATTTTAGTTCTCCAAAATTCAATAACATTTAAATTGAAAAAGCTCCACCTAGCAATTTTTATAAGCATTATACTTCCTGTTTCCTTATTCCATGTCTTTTTTGCATATACTATTAAGAGTAGTGTATGCAAAAAGCAATTCATTTTAAAATATCAGAAGTCTATATATTCCTGGGAAAAAATGGAAGTCAATAATTTGACTTAAAAAACATAGTTCCTTAATTAAGAAAGTCGGATAGTCAGTGGTTAGATATTTGTATTACCCCAGCCAGGGCACATAACCAGGTTGCAAACCAGGTCTCCAGTCAGGTCTGTGGCTGGAGGCAGGTGAAACGCAACCATACATTGATGTCTCTCTCCCTCTCTGCCTCTCTCCCTTCCCCTCTTTCTAAAAATAATGAAATAAAATCTTTAAAAAAAAAAAAAAAGATATTTGTATTAATGAAAGGATGATTTGCTTTATAAACTTTAAAGTGTCTTTAAATGTCTCTACAAGCATAATTATCAATTTAAAATGACAATAAAGGTCCCTAACTCTGAAGTGTTTGGAGTCACAGATTACTGGAACACTAATCATTTGTGGATATAAATGTAGATTCTAAAATTGTAATCTATGAACATGAGGGACTATTACTAATTTACATAGGGCTGTCCAGAAACACCTTTTATATAAAATCAGATACACTTTTTTCCCAAGAGCAATCAAAGAGTCAGAAAAGCAGAACCAAAAGAAAATGGTGAAACTCATTTCCCTGGGATCAGTATTTATTTTTTTTATTGAGCTATCACTCCGAGAGGGGACAGCGAATCAAAATTTGCCTTTCCTTCCTCCAGCCTGTGCTGCTGCAGCCAACACAGAGAATACAGGCCCTTTGAAAGCATCCACTGCTTCATCAATGCTGGTTTGTTTCCTCCTAGTGACGAGAAGGAAATGATCCTGAAAGCATCATTTCATTTTAAACAAAAACTCTTTACTAAAGACCTTTTTTTTTTTTAAAACCCAAGTCAATGTCAAGTCTTTAAAAAAAAGAAGCGGTATGAGTCAACTCAAAGTGACCAGGGAAGAGGTTTTACAGGATCATATGAATTCAGTTTTGGGAAAACATTTCAAGTGTTAAAACTGTCACTTAGTAATAAGGAAAGTGGATTAATTGATTTTTAGGTTGCCTACCAGCTCTCCAATGGTATCACTCTGTAAAAGAGGTAGCGGAATTAAATCTGGAGAAAGTTTCATTAAGAAGAAAAATCAATGCTTTAGTTCAATATAAATGTATTCTATCGGAACAAGGGAAGGAGGAGAGACTATTTTTTCTCTGTCTTTTAAGTTTCTAATTTGCAGGGCTGCTGCAATGCTGCAACTGTACAGACACCAAGACACAACTCTGAAGGACAGACAATTCACCAAGAGAACCTTGAGAGGCTGTTTTAGAGTCTGCCTAATCATTTTAATACCAGTGAGTTGGAAATTATATGGCACAGGGAGGCTAGAAAGCAGCTAAATGTTTTCTTTCTGTCTTTCTTTTTTTTAAAGATTTAATTTATTACTTTCAGAGCGAGGGGAAGGGAGAGAGGGAGAGAGACATCAACGTATGGTTGCCTTTCACCTGCCTCCAGCTCTGGCTCTGGCTGGAGACCTGGCTTGAGACCTGGTTACATGTGCCCTTGCTGGGAATTGAACCAGCAACTTTTGGATTCGCAGGCCAGTGCCTTATCCACTGTGCCACCAGCCAGGGATGTTTTCTATTTTTTATTAAATACAAAGTTGTAACACCCAGAAAATTCTCCACAGCATTTTTCTTGACTGGAGAACCGGCTTGGCCAGGGTTTGCCTATAGGCTGCAGCCACAGCCCTTCTGGGAACCAGTGGTCCAGTGTTCCAGCAGGACGGGGAGTGACCCAACTTCTGGCCTTCTTCAGGACAGACATTATTGGTGGGAGGTGACATCCATTCACAGAACTTGGAAGCATCTCCTCTTTTCAAGGCACAGATTTAACCTAGCCACGGGCAAACCTGAGCCTTTGCCAGGCCAGTTCCCCTGCCTCTGGGCAGATCATTGGTCTCTCTTTTCAGAAAGATTTAGCATTGAGAAAACTGGGCCATAATCAGTTTGTTCGTAACATCTGCTTCCTGGAAAAGGAAAGCGTGTTGCAAGGATTTTTCCCATGCCTCCACGGACATTATCTCATTTCATCCACATGAGAATCCTAAGCGGTGGGTATCATGCTTAGGTGACAAATGGGAAAAATTGAAGCTGGCAAACTTTGGTCACTTGCCCAGGTCACATCTAGTGAGTGTCAGAGCGTGTGTCTGAGCCTACATCTTCTAATCCTAATTTGTATTCCTCACCATCACAGAGCCTAAGCAAGAAAGAACGAGGGCGGAAACAAGGCCTACTTACATAAGCACAATTCTTGCCCTAACGTAACTTGCAGTATAACCAATACCAAACAGCAAAACACAGAAATGGGCACTGTGGTAACAGAATAATGCCACCTCATGACCCACCTGCTACCCAAATATGTCAAAGTCCTAATCCCTAGAATCTTTCATGTGAATAATAAATAGGTGACCTTACAATGGCAAAGGGGCTTTGTAGATATAACTAAATTAAGGGCCTTGAAATAGAAGGTTACTCTAGATTATCTCAGTAGGCCCAATGAAATCACACATGGGAGGCAGAGGAGTTAGTGTCAGATGATGTAGCCAGAGAAAAGCAGGGCTAGCCATTGCTATGTTTTAAGACAGAGGAACAAGTCAAAAGCCAAGCAATGTGACTGGCCTCTAGAAACTGGCAAAGGCATGAAACCAGATTTCCCCCCAGAGTCTCCAGAAGGAACACAGTACATAAGACACCTTGATTTTAGCCCATTGAGACCCATTTTGGACATCTGACCTGTGGCACTAAAGGGAATAAAGGTGTTGTTTTTAAGCCAAGTTTATAGTCTCTTATTACAACAGCAGTAAGAAAATAATTCAAGCATGAGGACAAAATTGAAGTAACAAACCACCTCACACCTGCTACATGAATATTCCCAACATTATTTGCATCCTGACATAATACAGTTTAGAATATATTTACTTCCTAAAACATATAGATCACTAATCCTCAAACTAAATCACATGTTAACCTTTGTTTATGGTGTGCTTTTCCACATCCACATTCAGATAAACTAATATCAATCATATTAGTGTAAAACAAACAAATCTTATCACAAAATGACCCCTTCATTTTCACTAATTCCACAGTTCTTCAAAGGTCCTACGATTCTGTCAGTTTAAGGAAACATTGGTTTTCAGCCATTCTGTGGACCTTGGTTAAAACTACAAATTGGGTGAAATCACAAGATGAATGGGTTTAAAAATCCAAGAGGGCAACTATTATATCAACGCAAATCATATTATTTCAATCACTATAGAAACATATAAAACAAGACAGCTGATTTGATAACATACAATTAAAATGTCCCTATATGGATTATTCAGTTAAGTGCATTGTGCTGGAGTAACAAGCATCCCAAACTCCACTAGTCAAAACTAACAAAAAATTATTTTGTACACATACATTGGGGGTCAGTGAGAGTCTATGCTTCATGTCTTACTCACTTTGGGGTCCAGGTTAATGGAGGCTCTATCATTTCAACTATCACTAATCAGAATAATACCCCAGCTCTTAAAAACCCTTCTGCTCGTGATTTATTGGCTAGAAAGTCACACAGACATACCTAAATTCAAGGGTTTCCCCAGAAGTTTTAGAAACATGATATGGATGGATAGCTGTAATATCTATCACATTATAAGAACTGAGCTAATTTAATTAAAATTACTTTATAAATTTTACGTCTCAAATTTAAAAAAAAAAAAAAAAAAGGAACCCCTTGAAACATTAAAGTCTCTTTTGGACTCAGAAACACAATGAAGTAAAGCAGACAAACCAACTAATTTTAACTCTTCTTGATCATCCCAAGAATGTAGTACGGAACATAAAAATGGTCGGTAACTTTCCAAAGTAACACTGGAAAAATGACAGGGCCCAGCTCTGACCCCAAGTCTGTCTGACTGCGGGGACCATTTCCGTTTCATGGTACCATGATGCATCGCCAACACCAAGTGAGTGAAGGAAGAAGAGTCAAAGGGCAAACTCCACAAGAGGAGAAAAAAGATGAGAAGGGATTAGGGAACATGATAATTTCTAACAAACAGCAGAGACTTTAAACAAAAAAGGAATGATGGGCAAGGCGAATTATAAAAGAGATTCAGTAAGGTTTCAGCTGGGGCCACCGCTGTGGTGGGCCAGGCCGCTGCGGGCTGAAGTGGGTAAGCATGGGAAGGACTGAAGACAGCCACCACCTTGACTGCATATCCTGAATGTGACTTGGAAGAGAGAGCAAAATGACAGAGAAGACACATATTCAAGCGAGGTTAGTTTTGATTAGTTATTCAGGTAGATAAAATTTAAGCACATTTGAAAGGTTTGTCTGTTTTAAGGAAAAGGACAAATGTATGGCAGGGACATAGACATAAAGGAAGAAACCGGCAGGGCCCCTGAGCGAGAACGAGTCTTAACAATAGATACCAACTTACACTTATTGAGCCACAGCAACAGCCTGTCCCTGTACTAAGCACTTGACATGTCTTTGCTAATGAGGAAAATCAACTCCTTCAGCTTAAGGCGCACCTACCCGGCGGGTCTGACGGGGACACGGCGTCCCGGAGTTGGTGCTAACCAGCCAGCACTAACCTGAGCAAGAAACCGAGGCCAGGGTGGAGCCCCAGCATCTCCCCACCAGAAACCCCTTATCTCCCCACTCAGCTACTGTCAAGACTGAGGTAGACAAAGAATTAAAAGCCATTGTCTCTTGAGAAAATGGAAAAGATAAAAGAGGGCTGTGCATCAGAGATGCTCCCGTGTTTGGGCTGTGAAGGTGACGGTTCTTAGGGACAGATGTAAGAAAGTTCAGGGGGGTGCCTTAAGTTCTAAGCATTTCTTCCAAGACGTCAAGGCTTAGTCTAATGGTGCTGTTTCCAGGTATACATTTTCAAGCTTAGGTGACTGATATCTGTATTATCCTCTTTTCTTAAATTCAAGCCCTATTTGGATAAAAATTCTAATGTTAAAAAAAAAAGGCAGCCTTAATTCTTAAGTCTTGTAAGTTATACAAAATACGGAAATATCATAAGCAAGGACACAAGAGGACAGAACAAAAAATACTTAATTGTATATGTACAACTAACAGGCTTTAGTAATTTCACTATAGAAAAAGTTGCTATGATTGCTTCATTCATTCATTCACTTATTTAATTTATCGGGCACCAATTTGTACCAGGCACTGTTCTAGGCCCAGCGGTTTCGGCAGTGAAAAACAGCAGATAAAACAAACTATCCTCATGGAACTTATATCCTATTTGAGAAAGAGACATTAACTACAAATAACAAATAGTAATGTGAGCACCAGAGTGAAAGAAAAGCAAGTGGAAGGACACAGTGGGAAAGAGAGAATTGTAATTTTAAATAAAACGATCAGCACACTGCTGAGAAGATGACATTCAAGCAATTCTCAAAGGCGGAGGTGGAGGAGGCACCATGTACAAGTGGGGAAACTGATCCCAGCAGAGGGACCAAGCCAGGTCCAGGTGAGGTGGGAATGTGCTTGCTGTTGACAAGCCGCAGCTAAGAGGCCCAGGGAAGCTCAATGAGAGTGAAGGAGGGGACAGTACAGAAGGAGAAGGTCAAGAGAGGGATACGGTGCCCTGACCAATGTGGCTCAGTTGGTTGGCCTCATCCCACAAAGCCAAATGTCACTGGATTGATTCCCAGGCAGGGCTCGTGCCTGCATTGTGGGTTTGGTCCCCCATCAGAGCGCATACAAGGAGCAACAAATCATGTTTCTCGCTCACACTGATGTTTCTCTCCTCTTTCCCTTCTTCTCTCTCACGAAAGAAAGAAAAGCTATCTAGGGCTGAAATACTCAGAAGTCCTCTCGGCTACTATGAGACAGAGGGGACCATGTGGACAGAATCCTCGCTGGAGTGTTACAATCTGTCTTTTTTAACAGGGTCACTCTGACTGCTGTAGAGAACAAACAACCCGGGCACCCAGGGGAGCAGTGGAAAGAAAGAACAGCGAGGTGTGTGGGCTCTCTCCCAACTGCCTCTCGGATCTCCTGTCTACCTACCGTTCCCTGGCCTGCTCCCCGCCCAGGATGCTGACCAGTACAAAATGCACTGCTGCCCACTGGTTCCCAGCTGGATTCAGCCAGGGCGAGCAGGTACAGAGGGGTCAATAGGAGGAAGAGTGAGGTCAGGGTTTTATTACCCTGCTCCTCCCTTCCGGTCCCTGGGGCTGGCTACTGCTCTCTGACAAAGCCATAGCTCCTGTCACGTGCCTCTCTCCACCTAGAACTCTGTCCAGCTCCTGGCAGCTGCTCTGTTCTGAGCTCTCTTCAGTCCCAAAGGCCAGATTTTAATAGCGCCTAGGCACTACTGATCCGTGAGGCCCTGCGCAATCCTTGGTAAATGATCCTTTTTACTAAAAAGATCCTCAAACTATCCCAAGTGTGCCACCTCTCTCCTGGCAGCACGCCTATCAATCCAGCAGTTTAGGGCAACAGTCCACATGACAGGTGACAAACAATGGTGTCTCAGAGCAGGATGTTAGTAGCGGATGACGAGTAGCAGATAAACGTTTGACTTTCTGGCAAATCTAACGTCAAGCATAAGCCCAGATTTTGACCTAAGCCGCCAAAGGGATGGCCTGTTTTCAACTGAGATTCATTTTTTAAAATCACGAATCAGCAGAAAGTATGTGCAAATGATTAAGAGTAGCTCACAGGAAAAGGAACAGTATGGCTTACAAATGTAAAGAGCTTAGGCTTACTGTTAATTAAAGCACTGCACATTAATATGACAACATAAAATAAAAGGTTACACTATATAAAAATAATATACATACATAAGGCATCATTGTACTAAAACAGTACAAACTTGACAAAGATAAAAATATGCTGCCCTGGTTGCTGTGCTCAGTGGATCGGGCGCCGGTCTGCAAACAAGAAAGAAGGTCACCGTTTGATTCCCAATCAGGCACCCGTCTGGGCTGTGGGCCAGGTTCCCCAGTTAAGGGTGTTCAAGAAGCAACTCATCAGTGTGTCTCTCTCACACATTGATGTTCCTCTCCCTCTCTTCCTTTTTCCTCTCCCCTCTCTCTAAAAGGTAAATAAATAAAATCTTTTTAAAAAATTCTGCTGATAATTCGCATTGGCACAGGCATCACAAAAAATCACTGGAGGTATGTAAACCATTGTTAAGAATAATTTGTTGGGCAAAGGACTTGAAGGTCTCAGGAGGACCTACCAAGGGCCCATAGGCATATGAAAGAATGTTCAACATCACTAGCCATCAGAGATGCAAATTGAAACCACCTCACACCTGTCAGAATGGCCATCATCAGCAAATCAACAAACAACAAGTTTGCTGGCAAAGATGTGGAGAAAAGGGAGCCCTGGTGCACTGTTGGTGGGAATGCAGACTGGTGCAGCCACTATGGAAAACAGTATGAAATTTCCTTAAAGAACGAAAACTGAAACTGCCTTATGACCCAGTGATTCCACTGCGAAGAATCCTAAAACACCAAATCGGAAGAACCTTGCACCCCTACGTTCATAGCAGCGCTATTTACAATAGCCAAGTGCTGGAAACAGCCTAAGTGCCCATCAGTGGATAAATGAATCCAAAAACTTTGGTACATTTACACAATGGAGTACTACACAGCAGAAAGAAGGAACTCCTACCATTTGTGATAACATGGATGGAACTGAAGATTCCATGCTTAGTGAAAGAAGCCAGTCAACGAAAGACAAATACCATATGATTTCACTTAATACAGGAAACTATAATGAACAAAACAGGCGAGCAGAACGGAAGCAGAGACACCGGGAAAAAAAATGGAGCAGAATGACGGTGACAAGGGAAAGGGAGAGAGCGGGGAAAAGAAGGGGAAGGATTTAGTCAAGGAGCTAATGTGAAAGACCCATGGACATGGACAATGAGGTGAGGACTGACCACAGGAGAGGGGGTGGGGAAGGTGGGGCAGGGGTGAGCAATGGGGGAAAAATGAAACAACTGTAATACAACAATAATAAATTTTTTTCTAAAAGAGTACTTTGTAGTTATCGATCAAAACTTTAACAGACATGTACAGGGTATTTTGATCTAAAAATCCCCTGCTAGGACTTGATCCTATACACATACACAAATACTGCATATAAGCTTTTCACTATAACAGTTTTATAGTAACAATAGACTGGGAACAATCTAAGTGTCCATCAACAAGAAATATGAGTAAAATAAATTATGTGACAGATACAGCACAACACTATCAGTAATTTGCAAACAATGAGGTAAATCAATATATATTGATATGGAAAGATCTATGTTAGGTATGGGGTAAAAGTGGAGTGGGTCAGGGGCCTAAGAGTAGTATATTTAGTATGTTCCTATTTGTGAGTTGCCAGTTTTTGATTTTTTTTTTTTTTTTGTAGGAATAAGAAAATTCTAGAATAATCAAAAAATTGTTTACAGAGTGCTTACCTTTGAACAGGCTGAGGTAAGCCAGTCCTACTTTGCATTGTATATGCTTCTGGATGGCTTGAAATTTTTTTCTACCAAGTGCATATTTTTTTCAATTAAAAAAGTAGTATATAAAGCCAAACTTCAAAAAAGAGCAGCAATAAATGATCTCAAACTGCGCAAAAACTTATGGTGCTCACATCAGAAGCATATCTGAACAGTTGAAACTATCCAACCTGAACTACAGTTTCATCGTGTTAGTAAGCATATTTTGTTAGAAGATGTAAGTGCCCTGACCCATGGTATTCTACAGCACAGGTCTTTCTTCATTTATGGTAAACCTGAGCCTATTTGCATATTTTGGGGGTTTTCCAAATGTCAGCCATATATGAAAAACAACAACAGGGTTTAATGTAAATGGTTTCAAATGGAAAAACACAAACACGTGACCTGATTCCTATCAAGCCAGTTTAATGAGTGTCAGTGATCACGATGCCGAATGGAACAAATAGTCTGCATCATAATTCCTGTTTCACTGACCCTTAAATCCCGGAACAAATATACTTTAGAACTAGTTGGAAGTAACAATATGGAAAAAAATTAATTTTCTTCAATCTTACCTTAAAATATTCTATCGAAACCAGCAAACCAGATTAAAAAAAAAAAAAAAAACTGTAAAACATTGCACCCAACGAATGCTACACTATTTCCTGGAGGCTTCTCTAAGATTTCACAGATATACCCAAATATGCTAATACAAATGTATACAGGATCATATAATTGTATTTCACCAATATAAATGTAAACCTTAAGTTTATTTCTTCTCATCTTCCTTATCCTATTTTTCTCCTTCCATCACAATCCTGACACTAAAATTTGCCCTACAGTTAAAATTCTAATGCTCTCAGAACCATAACACATAATTTTCCCAATAAATTTTGGATAAAAAATTTTTAAAGCCAACTACATCTACTGGAATGCAAAAGATTCCTCAACTGGTTTTGGTAGCCTTAGATATATTCATGTTTCTCTACAGTCGCCAGTGAGTCATGCTTCAATTCTGCCCACAGAGAACGGACAAAAAAACCTTGCTGTATCTATGAGGTCCTTCTTCTCAGAAGAGGTGCAAAAACAACTCAATAGATTTTCCCGAGATTTCTGCTGACATGATCAATTAAAAATTGAAGGCACCTCAAGGCGGTAGAAATGCAATGTTTCTCTAATGGTTTTTGCCACAACATTAGGGGGGGTAATCATATAATAAATCACGTGTCTTTATGTAACTTTCTCTGGGGACCTCAAGTGCTATACATTATTTTATTGAATTTTTACATTTAAAGTGAAGCAAGTGCTTTTAAAAATTAAATGACATGAAAAAAATCAAATGAGCCCTGACTGATGTGGCTCAGAGGTCTGAGCGCTGGCCTGCAAACCAAAGGGTTTCTGGTTCAATTCCCAGTCAGGGCACATGCCTGGGTTGTGGGCCAGGTCCCAGTTGGAGGCACATAAGAAGCAACCACACATCGCTGTTTTTGTCCCTCTCTTTCTCCCTCCATTCCTCTTTCTCTAAAAATAAATACATCTTTTTTAAAAATTGAATGACTAATTAAGAAAAAGGGCCACTGCATCAACATTTACCTGTCGCATCAAATTGAATTGGCTGGCACCTGCGGTGAGAAGACCAATCACACTTGAGGACTTGCCCTCCTTCCACAATCCCAGGCTGTGTAGTGTTTGCTTTGGGTGCACCCACCAGAAGAAACATCCTGCTAAAACACAAAAGGGAAGAGGAGATTTCAAAAATGCCATACAACAATGTCCTATGATTTAAGGACAGCAATAGATCTCTTGGTATTATTCACAAATATACAGGGTGGGACAAAAGTAGGTTTATATTTGTCTGAATAACAACAAAATACAATAATTAATAAAAATGATACAAGAATAAACTCTGTTTTTCGTATATTCACAACTGTAAACCTACTTTTGCCCTACCCTGTAGTTTTTAAACTCTTCACTGAGGGCATAATATTAATTACTTATCTGGTGCTCTTTTATATACATACATTATTCAATATAGTTTATTCATCCTAAGAACATGTTATAAGGCAATTTCAGGGTTATGTGTGCTGGTCAAATTCAGATAAGTACAGCTTATTATTATTGTATGTCAATTATATCTCATTAGAGCTGTTAAAAAATGTAAACTGGCTAGGGTCACGGAAGTTTTGTTTTATTTTCTGTTATATGTTGTGTGTGGTTTACAATATACTTTCTATATCCTGAATGCCTAAAGAAAAAAGTGATTCTAAACCATCCTTAAATATGGTAGTTCTAAATATTTTCATTTTTCCATTGGTAAAATTTATTTTATAATTACTGTACTTCAATTTTTTAAAAAATTAAAAACTAACAAATTTCTCTTCAAAAAATTAATCTAATTAATCCCTAGTCAAACAATAGGATCACTATTCAAATTTCTTATCAGGGTGAAATTATAGGATGACAGTATCAGGAGTCAAATGTTTAAGTAAAGGAGATCTTGTCTTTACTTCTTTACTATTGTGGAGAAATTATTACTTCTTTACAATAATTTGACAAGTCCAGTGACCAAAAGGAAACCCCACAGGGTGATCTGATCATAAATTTTTAACTGGGCATATCCAGATGGGTAGTCACACCCCAGTCACATAACTTCTGTATAAAAGGTTTATCTGTCCCTTAAACAAGAGCTGTCCAGTGTTTTTTGTGCATCCAGCATAACACACCTTGGAAATGCCTCTTTTCAGACCTTGCAGAATGGAAGCCAGCCTCCAAGAGAGCACATAATCCTGTTGTCTACCTTGAAATCCAATCCCTGCCTGGCTGTCTTTCACCTTCCAGTGATCTTCCTTACTTCCCTCCTTAATTCCAAATGCATAAAAGGGCAGCCAACTGCCATTGCTGAAAGCAGTTTCCTCGGTCTGTTGAGATCTTGCTTCCACACGTATCCTGGTTGGCTCTAATAAATACCTGCAAAAACTCTCTACAGCTTTGGATGGTCTTACTTGAGCAATCTTAAATATGGAATGCATCCATTTTAACTTTTATTTTCAATTTCATTCCTGGTGAGTGGTATCTGCCAAGCCTTGTTTGGAGTGTTCAAGAGCTGGCTGCGAGGGCTGCTGTGTTACGAGTACCCTGCTGTCTGACGCCAATCTGTGAACTCCACACTCAAAACAGACCACACTCCCAACTAAACCACACCCTCTTTAATAATGCTTTATGCAGTCATACTTGGCATCAGTAAAACACCAATGCGGGCACTCTCTCTTCACAGCCAAATGCCTCTGGGTAAGAAATCAACTTCGTTTTCATTCAGCAAGAACCTTGCATAACAAAAAAAATTAGACTATGAATAAGATGGCCCTCACCCCCATCCTCCACCCGCAGCCATTATGAAGAAAGCAACTCACTGTCTTCACACCCTCCTTTTCCACAGCACAGCTGGGTAATAGCTTAATTTCATATATACAATACATGAAATTTTTCATTTCAACAGGTAAAGAAATGTACCACAAAACTTACCGGGAGGCAGAGGGAAAGAAGGGGAGCAGCTTAGACAAGAACCTAGTATAAAGGAACCATGGACATGGACAACAGGTGGGATTGACTTTGGGGGAAATGGGTGGGTGGGGAGGGGGACAGAGGGGAGCAAAAAGGGGATGGATGTAATACAACAACAATAAAATTAAAAAAAAAAAAAAGATTTTGCATTAAGGGCACTAAATAAAAATAAAATTAAAAAAAAAAAAACTTACCCTCTTCACCTACATTGAATTATTTTTGAGTGCATTTCAGTCAAGAGTACTTTCAGGGACTACGAGTAAAAAGGAGGAGGGACATTCCTGCAATCGTGCTAATAAATGTGATACAGCCACGGGTATGAATATGATTTCAATGTTGTGGCCGGTGCCCAGGTTCCAGGAGATCAGAACAGGAGAGTTGGTTCTCGGAATATGGCGAAAACCCCAGGATCAGCCCTAGCGTGGTGTGGCTCAGTTGTTGCAGCGTCATCTAGGTTGAGGGTTCTGTCCCTGACCAGGGCACATGCCTAGGTCGTGGGTTCAGCTCCAGGTCGGAGTGCGTGTATGAGAGGCAACCAAAGATGTTTCTCTCTCGCATCGATGTTTTTCTCTCCTTCTCTCTCTCCATCCCGTCCCCTCTCTCTAAAATCATTAAGCATATTCCCAGGATTTAAAAAAAGAAAGAAAAAACCCAGCAACCTACAAGCAAAATTCATTTCCAGCCCATCATCACGTACCACTACCTTACACAACCTTCTACGATTTTTTATCAAAGCTATTCTTCCCACTTTACAATAAATTACTTCCTTGAATGTACAGGACTCATCTTTGCACTACCTGCCACCTAATAGGCCCTCGAGGAGAATGTTTGAAACTGGCAACTGAGTAGCAAGTAAATTTGATAGCTGTAGGTGTTAAACTTAAAATAGCCATATAGAAATAAGCCACTACTACAATCCCCATCAGGAGATGAAGAAACCGTCTCCTAATAAACATCCAATTATTTAAATTATCTGCGAAACTATTGCATTTTGGATTTCCCATCCTTTCTTTACTTGGCACGGTAAGGCAGAGGGGGCTGGGAAGTTCCCAGAGGACTGAGCTGTGAATGAAAACTGCAGCCTGAGTTCCTCTAGGGCAGCCTCAGTTCCCTAGATAAGAACAAGAACAAGGCTGCTACTTTTCATCAGACCATTCGGACGTTACAGGCATGAAATGATGGTAAGGAGCTGTACTAACATGGGTGTTCATCAAGTTTTCCTAAGCTTACCTTCATGCGCAGTCTTGCACATTGGTGAAACGCTAGGGAAATAGGAGAATAATACAAAAGGAATGTCAGTTCCTAAATGCTAGGTTACTGGGGGAAAAGAAGCTGAGAAATAATGTTCTCTGTCTAAAATATCAACATTCAACTTACTTTTCAGAGTATTACAGAAAAGTTTTTAAAAGAGAAAAATGGAGAGATGAAGAAAGTAAAAGTACCTTAGACAAATATTGAAGTCTTAAGAAGGAACTGTGCAGAGAAAAATTTAATATGTGTATAAAGGATACAAGAAGGTAAAAGATGCTATCTGAAAAAATGAAGAAATATAAAAACAACACATTAGAGAAAACAAAAGCCTATTAATGTGTTGGGAGGATAAGTTTTATGTCGTGTTTTTTGACGTAATAACCAAAAAAAAGCTTGCTAATAAAACACTTCATAGAAAATTAAATAATTGTTACTTGAAGTTCATCCAAGAATATCTAATGAATGTCTACAATAGTTTATTAGAGTAACAGAAGTGACAGACCGGAAAGAAAATGTTTGCAATACAAGCAGTATTGTCTAAGGAACGTAGTTTGGGACTAAAGGTTACAATCACTATATAAATCAGCTGAAGAAGTCATTTTAAATATCTGACTCTCCGTCTCCTCTTCTGTTGAATGGAGATTATAACACCGGCTATAATTATCTAAAAAAAATAAAATTTCAGAATGTGGATAGATAAAACCACACTTAAAAAACTTGAAAGCATCATTAAATACACAAGATAATGGTATCAGAACTAAAAACAATAATTAATCAAATAGTCCCTAATAACACAGGAAATACAAAGGTTAAACTCTATTTTTACTGTACTTTTTCCATTACCACTTACCCCCCCACCCACCCTCTTCCACTCCGCCCTAATCACTACGTTGCAGTCTTTGTCCGAGTTCTCATTTTTTCCTTTTTTGCTCAATCCCTCCATCCTCCACCTCCCCTCAAAGCTGTCAGCCTGCTCTCTATCTGGAGCCTGTCTCTATTTTTAAGTCTATTTTTTTAAATCTATTTTTAAAAGAGCTTTTCTTTCCTTGGATTTCTCAAAGGACCATTAATTAACTCAAATGCAAATTCTCGAGGGAAAAGGAAGGGCAGGAAATGGTAGGCTTGCAACATTTCCTGACAAAGGTGAAGACTTGGGGAAGCTACCCAAGGTTACTTGAGGCTGACAAGAGATTTCACTGACTTGCATTGAAAGTCTGTGCTCAGCAACTTAAGTTTCTAATGCCTGCAACTTGCTTCTGACAGACTACATCTCCCTCCAAAAGGTTTGTCCAAAAACAGTATCAACATCCCCATCCTCACCACTCTTTTTAAAGGACTTGAGACATTTCCATGAAATGACTTCAAAAGTAAGGAGTACATGCGCCAGCATGCCAAGGAATTCTAAAAGATAAAGGGTGTGCTTGGGGTATGGGTGGGAGAGTGGCAGAAGATGGAGGAAGGAGGGCGAAGGGAAAGAGGGATAGAAAGGAGAAGGGCAAGGGAGGGAAGGAGACACAGGCAAGAGGATCAGAGGAACGAACCAGGAGGACGCCCTTTTAGGGTGCACCTCCCACCCAAAGTACTACTTTAAGGGCAGCTTGCTTCAGGGAATGTGACCTTGACTACCGAGGAGAGGCAACCAGCCAAAAAATGACAAGCACATTTTTTAAACCCTCCAAATGAACTCAAGTTATTTGGCTGCTTTCAGCACTGACTTCTCTCTCCAAGATAAAGCATGTTTAATATAGTTGGCTGGCTCTGGGTTGCCCATTGAGCTTTCACCAAAAGGAACTCCTGAAAAATTACCTTATGCTTTATAGAAAGAAACGTGTATAAAATTTTAGACCTGAAGGCTGCGTCAGAGCTATTTGCTTTTCATTTTTAAAAACTGCTTCAGTCAACATGTTCATGATGTAAAACAGATGCAATAACTATAAATTCCACACATTCTCCCTTCTCTTTGATAATGTCCTGTGGACAGTGGGCCTTAATCTGGAGTCATTAACATAGGGTTTAATTTCTAAATAGTAAGGTGATAATCCACACGCGTATACTTTTTATGTAAAAAAAAAACAACCAAAAACCAAGATTGCAAACGCCACACTCAAGTTCATGAAAATGAACTAGCATCATTTTGTGGAGTTGTGAAGATGGTTACAATGGTGAGGGGGAAAATGGGACATGAACATTTACTTATTTAGCTATTCTTTAATCTTCCTCTGAGGATATGTTTTATTGATTATAGAGAGATAGGAAGGGAAAAGAGACACAAACATCCATTGGTTGCCTCTCGAACTCACCCAAATGAGGAAGCAAACCCTCATCCTTTTGGTGTATGGGGGATGACACTTCAACCCACTGAACTATCCAGTCATGGTGGGCCATGGATTTTTTAAATCTTATTTATTGTCGTTGTATTACATTTACTCCATTTTCCCCGCTCTGCTCTCCCCTTCCCCACCCTCCCTATCCCCCCTCCCACAGTCAATCCCACATATTGTCCATGTCCATAGGTCATTTATACTAGTTCCTTGACTAAAACTGTTCTCCTTTTCCTCTTCCTCCCTCTCCCCTCTGCACACTGAAAGTCTGTTCCTTGAACTTTTAAAAGTGCATACATACTGGGGAAAACTGCAAGAGGTCTTCACCATATGAAGCACTTCGGGCTATTTCTCTGGCCATGGAAAATGCACTGTTGAGGATATTTTAGCAGCCAAATCCCAGGATCAAAAAGATGCTTCAGAAAGATACAACTATCAGAAACATGTAAGATGTGTCGCAGGTGTAAGAGCCAAGTGGTGGACAAAGAGATGAGGACCAGAGTGCCACCGGCCACACCTGGAACAGCGGGGCTGAAATACGGAGGTGGTAGCAGAAACTGGAAAGCAGAGATGGAAGTAAGAAACATTAACAAGGAGAAGAATTTCTAGAACCCTCTGGCCTGATGACTCATCCCTGACTAATATTAGGGGAGTACAGTTATAGAACCAAAGAAAAATGGAAAATGAGAGGGAGGAATATGAAATTATTTCCAGGGCAACAGAGCAAGTGACGGCACCATTCATAGAAACAGAGGTGTAACTGATACCTCTGGTGAAAAAGAGTTCATTGTTAGTCAGACGGAGGGAAGACTGGCCAGTCAAGCAGAAATGAACCACAGGCTGCTGGGACATGAAGTTAGTAGCTCTACTTTGGGAGCTAAAATGTTCCCGGGACAGCAGTTTTATTTTGAAAGCTCTCCCTCCAGGTGTTGCCAACAGGAAGTCAGGATTGAGAACCACTAACTATTCCACAGGACCTTCTGCGAGCAAGGCACACTCACCCACACTTTGCCCCTGGGCACACGACCCTAGTAAAAACTCCAAGTAACTGTAAATAGGGCTCCATTGGTGTTTAATAGGGAAAAAGGCAAGAATTCTAATCCAGTGTTCCTTATTATAGCTTTGTTTACAAATAAATATCTAAGTAAAATGAAAACTAACATAACAGTCGAAGAATAAATAAGAAAACTGTTCAATTTCCTTCAAATTTTAAAATTTGAATATAAAAATGAAATGGAATTTGAATTTCATACAATCTCTTCTTAATCACACCTTGCCCCTACCCGACACACTAACCCAAACAACTAAGCCTGCAAACTCTTCTGGCCTCAGTTTCCTCATTGGGAAGAATGAGTTTATTTGCTTTCCCTACCCTCCTTGGTGGTCTGTGCTGGGGAGTGAAAGAAGATATCAGAAGTAAAGGTGCTCTGCACATCATAAAATAGATTAACCTGTGTAATACATCATTATTATAATTAAACCTAGGCTGAAATTTTTAATTTCTCCAATTACTGTCCACAAGAAAAACATGACTTTACTTCTTGGCCTGTATATGATCTTTAAATTCTATATAAATGTGGGAATATGGCCACCACAAATTAATGCATAGAGGAAAAAAAACATGCTTATTTTTATTTACATAATTCTTAAATCACTGTTTTTGTGATTTTTGACTTCATACTTAAAACTCACTTCTGGAGTATTTTCTCTTTTTTAAATAATTAGTTATTTTAATTTTTTTTTTAAGATTTTATTTATTATTTTTAGAGAGAGGGGAAGGAAGGGAGAGAAGCATTAATGTATGGTTGCCTTTCACCTGCCTCCTGCTACAGACCTGGCTGGAGACCCAGCTTGCAACCTGGTTATGTGCCCTGGCTGGGGATCGAACCAGCAACTTTTGGGTTCGCAGGCTGGCACCTTTCTACTGAGCAAGAAGCCAGGGCCTTAATTTCTTTCTTTCTTTCTTTTTTAATTGTTGTAGAATTTTCTTGAAGAGTCACCTTTACATTTTTGATTAGCGCCTTGTTTTTCCTTTTCTTTAATAAACATTGATTCATTAATTTTCACAATATGGAAATCAATAATGACTTTTCTATGACAAGAAAAATTAGACATAAAACAATTCTATAGCTTGCCAGAGGCATTCATACACCTACAGAAACTGGAAGTAGCA
Source organism: Noctilio leporinus (assembly GCA_004026585.1). Taxonomy (NCBI): domain Eukaryota; kingdom Metazoa; phylum Chordata; class Mammalia; order Chiroptera; family Noctilionidae; genus Noctilio; species Noctilio leporinus. The sequence continues at coordinate 106,227 of PVIW01001528.1, forward strand.
AAGAGAGACTATATTGTCTTTGTTTTCTCATTAAAGGTATTCTTTCTTTAGAGGGAAGGAATCTTAAACACTTTTTTATTACATGGATTATTTTTCCTTTAGAAGTTTATGATCACACCAAATAACTACAACAATACAGCTGGTAAGTATAAATGGCATCTCATGTACCTTGGATTCCACTGCTTGCTATATTTTTAAAGTGCCTTTTTACAAAATTAAGCATAATTTTGTGTTATTCTTTGTTAAACCTGAAAATCTCAGTAATAGAAACCTTTGTTTACATATACTTTGTTTTTTCAAAAAACTCAAAGTTGACTTTTACTTTTTAGAGTCTATCAGTAACAAAGTCACTGTGAAAATTCAAGTTATTATATGAATCCAAACCAAGTTTAATTCTACCTTCCTTCTGAAGGCCCACATGGGAGGTCATGTAAACCTGTGAGGTCATAGTATATTCAGCAACTACAATGACTCATCTTTGATTAGTCATCCAGCCTCCTAACCAAAAACAGTAAATATCTCATGCTAACAGTTTAGTATTACTGCATTTCCCATGGTAAAAACACTTAAAAAGTCATGTATCTTTACACTACTCAACTCAGGAGGGTTGCCATAGAATTAAGGGCAGTATCTGCAAAATACTCCATCAATTTTAAAGTATATAAGTACTAATTCTTGCTAAGTACTAACTCTTGACAAAAGACAACACAATTTCAAAATTATTAGACTTTCAACAGAAATTAAATCTAAATTAAACACTGTTGGAAACAACTAAAACCCCCCATAGTATAAAGGCATACATTTAAAAATGTCTAGAACCAAAAACATATATTAAATAACAGATAAGGCTGACAAATGATTACATAAAAGAGAAGGTGGTAAAAAAGGAAAAGGTCGCCTGAAGTTAATGATTACTTTGATCATATTGGAAAATCTGTGCTCAGGTCTCAGAAAGCCCTGTAGCTGGAAACACCCGAGTTCACTTCATAAAAAATGTCTAGCTTCCACTAACTGCTTCCAACCTATTTACCCCTGCAATCCTCACCAAAATGAGTGATATTCTGCAACATCCATAAAGACTATGAGAATGAATCCTGGTAAGTGTTCTAAATGGGAAAATATTTGGAGCACCTTCAAATTAGACATGTATAAAATGGAAAAATGGTTCCCTCTAAATACCAACCACCAAAATGACGGCCCCTCCCTTCCCCCTAAAAACAGCACGTTAAAACATTTAAAACGATCAGAAACCTGGGCATGTTGTTACAATTTCTAGCCGCTTAGAAATAGCACTGAGAGCAGTTCTGCCTCTTGAAAATAAGGTTTAAACATCAAAAGACAAGCAATGAACGCTGATGAAATCAGTGTTTCTAATGGCAATATGGAGATGGGGTAGTGAGAATGATGTCAGCGTTTCATCAAGTCGGAGAAAACTTTTAGTCCAATCACGGCAGTAAGTCTGGTACAAATCTTTGGCTGTCTTTGCAAGTGAAACGGTGGCAATCTGAAAACATAACTGAATTCTTAAATACTGCCATATTCAAATGACCTGTAATGAGTGAAAAGTCAGCAAACACCCTTCTTTCCGAACAATGACCTAAATAATGAATCACTATAAAAAAAAAAAAAAAAAAAAAAAAAAAAAAAAAAAAAAAAAAAAAAAAAAAAAAAAAAAAAAAAAAAAAAAAAAAAAAAAAAAAAAAAAAAAAAAAAAAAAAAAACAGAGGACACATTCAATTCATCTGTTCACCTTCAACTGTGCAAGGGTCTGACATCCCAGAGATAGGGCACAATGAATTACTATGACAGTAGGGTCACTTTAGTCATCAGAATGCCTGGAAGAGGAGGAAAAGAAGAGAAACTAATCAGCCAGAAAGGCTGAAAGAGCGGGGGAGGGCTTGTTTAGGGAGAACGAAAAGGACTGGGGTTTAAGTCTATGAAGCAGAAAACTTGTACAGGAAGGCTAAGTGGTACCGGAGAAAAAGAAGTTCGAGGATGAAACGGACCACAACCAGGACACTGGGAGAGGCAGCTCAGAGTCCGGCCAGACCAGCCTTTGTTGATTTCCCACTTTCCCCGAGTTTTAAGCACAGGTCGGCTTCAAAAGATATCCCTCTCAGGAAAGGAGGTAACTGGGTGGTGGATGACGCGTGGGGTTATCTCCCCAAATGTTTCATCCACTCAGAACCTAAACCAGCCCGTGGGGGTTGGGGGGGGGGGACGGAAGGACAGGCAGACAGACAGACAGACGCCGGCATCTCTCCCGGAGATACCTCTCCCTCTGGGGAAACGCGCCATGGGGGAGGGGGCCAACTCCCCTTCCAAGTAGGGCCACTTACGAAGACGCGCTGGGCACGAAGAAATCCACAGCGAAGCCGAAGTAACTTCCCTCTGGGCCAGAGTACTCGGCAGGACTGTCCACATCTAGGTTGAAGGCGCCGCAAAGAGGCAGCAGGAATGCGGGCAGAAGGAGCAGGAGGCGCCGGGGGCATAGGCAGAGCGACCGCCGCGGCGGAGAAGCCATCGCTGAAGTGCGCGCAGGGCGCGGAGTCCCGAGCCGCGGCCACCCCTCCCGGAGCGCACTGTGCCCGCGGCCCGCCGCCTGCGCGCGCGGAGACTGGCCGGCCTCCAGCTCCCTAGCAGCCCCAGACGGCGGCCGGGCGGCAGGGGGGCTGAGCTTCGGCAGCCGCGGGGGCCGTGGGGCGCCGGGCGCGCGGGGCGGGGGCAGCGACGCGGGACTGCGGGAGTGAGCGCCGCACCCCCTGTCCGACTGCGGCGGCGGCGGCGGAGGGAGGAGGCAAAGGAGGAGGAGCCGGGCCGGGAGGCAGAGCCGCGGGACGGGAGGAAGTGGAGGAGAAGAGTCTCCTTCCCCTGGGGCGAGACCGATTGCACTTCCTTGCGTGCTGTGGCCTTCTGTCCCGTGAACTGCGCGTCCGTGTCGAGGCCCCAGACTCTCGGAGTCCCCGTGGCCCACGGCACCGCTTCAGGTGGTCCAAACCGGCCTGCGTCCTCCGGGGCACCAGGGGCACCGCTCTTTCCCTCTGTACCGCCAGGAACTCCCATGCGACTTTTATTTTAAAATGAGGAAAGCTTGATCCGCTTCTCTGGTTTCTGCTACTTAAAGCCTTAGCAGGCTCTCACGGACGGAACTCCATAATTAGTGGTTCTTTTCCTCCCCACTCAATCCAACATGCAAACACCGAACTTAATTATAAACTTGCAGAATGCTAGCACAGCCCCTTTCGCCGCGAGCTGTGTTAAAGCCTAACTTAACTGGCCCAGGAAAAGCATTGACAAGGCAAAGAACCATCAAAAATCGTTTTAAATCTAGTCAGACGAGTGAAAACCTAATTCCTACTTTATTAGCTAAACTCATATGATTGATTATGCTCATTGATGTAGGGCATTTGTGTAGAAACACAATTTTAGAGTAAATTCTAGAATAAGGCCCCCTGGACTTGCTTGATGTAGGTATGTTGTACCCTGTCCAGAGACAAAGAGACTTCCTGGAGGTCAGGGACCTTGACCTGTTTCTTTATATTCCCAAATCCCAGCACTTTGCCAGGCACATAGTAAGCTATCAATAAAATGCTGAATGAATGAATGAATGAATGAACACTAACTGGTAAGTAAAGTTGCCCAGAGAAGTGACTTTCCCATGCTGTGTATCACTCACATATTTGGTGAACGAGATCCTGGAATCAGGGTAGCAGAGTAGGCAGACATGGTACTGGCATCGTCCTACACCACATAAACATTACAACTAAACTACAGAACAACCATCTTTGAAAACCACGTGTAATGTAGCTGGATGGAAGTCCTATAACTAATATTGTGTAGAAGCCATGCAGACGCTGGTAGGAGAGGCTTGAATGAGAGGGGCTGGTTCCATGTGGGACAGTTAATATTGGGAGGAGTATCTTAGCCGTAGATGGTCCCCACTGAGGAGCAAGGAGTCTTAGTATGGGGGGTCTCATTCTGATGCTGGGCTCCCCAGGCCAGGTTTGCAGTGATGGGAACAGAAGTCCCCATCATTTCTGGCTGTGTAAACCAGCAGAGATTGTGGGTAAGATGGGGTGCTAGTAGTTCCCCAGGCCTTCCTTTTTTTTTCTTTAAAGATTTTTTTCATTATTTTCAGAGAGAAGGGCAGGGAGGGAGGAAGAAAGGGAGAGAGACATCAATGTATGGTTGCCTTTCACCTGCCTCCAGCTACAGACCTGGCTGGAGACCTGGCTTGCAACCTGGTTATGTGCCCTGGCTGGGAATCGAACCAGCAACCTTTGAGTTCGCAGGCTGGCACCAATCCACTGAGTCATACCAGCCAGGACCACCAGGCCTTCCTCTTAAAGGGTCTGTGCACAGGCTTACAGTGACGCACTCACTCTGAGCCCCAGTGCTAGAGCAGAAGCTCGGAAGGTACTAGGGACATATGGGGAGGAATTGAATTGTGTGGCTTTAGGGCAAAGGCTGAATGGACAGCTTTCTCAGAAACTAAAGTCCTGTAGATCCATGTTCCTTTGTTCAACCTCCACCCCCGACTGCAGACACAGGCAGGGACCATATCTGAGTCTCCATCAACCTCATCTACACTGTTGCCCCAGCCCTAATTATTCCGAGACCCTGCGCCACCCAACTTGAGGGCTCATCCAAGTTGTTCCAGTAGCTTTTCCATACAAATAATATGTCTTGACTCGTGCATGGGAATTTCCTAAATTCTCTCCAAAGTTTGCAAACCCCAACCAAACAACATCTGGCCTGTGTGTCACATACCTCTTGCTAAATGAACCCAGGCCTGTACTAGTGGCAGCTGAACTCCAGCCACAACGTGTCTTGCCTGGGCCCCTCCAAGCCCAGCACAAGTAGCAGCCATTTGCAGATTGCTTGGAAGCTCATGCCAGGAGGCCCTGGGCAGGAGACAGGCAGTGGCTGACCTTGGTCTGCACCTCCCAGGAGGCCCTAGAGCCAGTGCACCAGGTAGCCAGCTTTAGACTATGCCAGAGCACCACCCAAACACTTCCATGAGCAACACACTCGGGGTGGACTCAGCTAGTACCAGAGCTCCACTAAAATGAGTGCTGCTCTGTGGGGTCGGTCCCTGCCTAGCAGCTCCTCTACTTTAGTCATGGCTGGTCCTTGTAGCCAATCAGCCTGCAGGTCAATCCCTCCTATTGATGTGCCAACAGCAATCAAAGCTCAACTACCACAGGAGGAGGCACACAGTCCATATAGGGGGAGCACCTGAAGCACCCAGTCAGGTGACTAGGGAGGCTGTGTGACCGAACCCTGCCAGAAAGCTACTAGATAAGATCACCCTATCAAGACCAGGAGATATAGCAGACCTACCTAATACATAGAAACAAATACTGGGAAGCAGCCAAAATAGGGAGACAAATAAACATGACCCAAATGAAAGAACGGGAAAGATCTCCAGACAATGAACTAGAAATGGAGAGAAGCAAGCCACCAGATACAGAGCTCAAAACAATGATTATAAGAATTCAAAAAA